>CM050421.1:33389164-33424164 GCA_027564155.1 Gymnocypris eckloni scoliostomus
GCCCAGGACAGTGCTGCAGAGACAGACAGGAGAATCAGCAAAGCCCTCTGGGACGACGCTGTTAAAGAGTTTAGAGTCCATGTGATGTGCATTTGACAAGTGAGTGTTTGGCCTGTTTCTAATAACTTTTCTTTGTTTTTAGTTCATCAGACAGGACATTTTTTAGGGCTAGTACAGAAACAGAAAGCAAGCACACATGAATGAATGCATTACTGGTGTATTTCATCATGCCATTTGAAATGCAAGTCTGTTCCCCACAAAATAACTACATGAGAAGCTTTTTCTGACAGCCTTCGTTTATATTCAATTGCACACAGAATTAGTCAAAGCTAAATTGTAATGCCTATATTTATAATGTTAACATTAATTTGTTAATAAATGCAGCCCTGCATCTTAAAAATCAAAAACTGCTGATTTGCAAAAAAAGGCCTAAAATTACCTAATTTACTGACGCAGTTAAAAAATATATATATATAAAAAACTTCAATGAATACAGTTTTCTTTTTCAAAAAATATGATTTTCTACTTATATTAATGTATCAGCTTTAATGCACTTATCAAAACAAAAGAAGTCAAATACTGTACGTTTTATTTTAAAGACAAAATATATAATTTAATTTACAAACTGCAAAAGAAATGGTAAAAAATGTAAATGCTGTTGCTGTTTGGATGTAGCAGAAAACATCTGGCTCATGTTTGCATTATCCACTATAACCTCAAACTCAGGATTGGGTATAAAACAACGTCATACATGTGAAAATGGGCTGAGAATTGAACACATAGTAGTAATGTGGCTCAGATTCAGAGAGGAATCAAGTGTTTCTGGCAGTTTTTCTGATTATGGTGCGATAATATCTATTCTGTACCTTACAAATGATTGTCAAAAGCAAAAATGTTACAAATTGCATCATATTTTGTGAGAAAGTGTGACATGCTTTAGCAAAAAAAGCCACTATTTTGGAATTAGCAGCACGAATCTAGTGATTAACAAGTATATCATTGTGTTGAATGAGTACGATGCAGGGCAGTGAATGATAGTGATAAAGAAGTATATCATTGTGTTGAATGAGTACGATGCAGGGCAGTGAATGATAGTGATAAAGAAGTATATCATTGTGTTGAATGAGTACGATGCAGGGCAGTGAATGATGTTTCTGTTGCTGTAGTTTTGCTGGAGATCACTCTGGAGCAGCGGTGACACTGAACGCTGAACAGAGACCTCTAGTGTCCGAACCAGAGAACAACAAACCCATCAGCTGATTTACTCGCTCCAGCAGATGTGTTCATGAAGTGTTCACTGACCTGAGCTGCGTCTTGAGTTCGGTGAAGCGGCCGTTTGCTGGGGTCGTACGCCCAGCATTTGGTCATCAGGCTGTAGAGGGTCGGAGGGCAGTTTTGGGGCATCGCTAACCTCTCGCCGTTCTCTATCCGGCCGATCACGTCATTATTCTTCACGCCCTGGAAGGGCTTGATGCGAACATGAGGATTTCCCACATACACACACACCTGAGAGGAGACCAACACGGATCAGAAATCTGCCTCGGTCATCACAAATAAACAAAACCAATGGTCACGCCATAAAAATACAATACAATAATAAACGGAGCAGATTCAATAGGGTCCTCTGCACCCTCGGTGCTCGGTCCCTAATTACTACAGAACAATATATCTGAGAAATAAGTCATATTAATTATATATTTATTTCATCTTTCAGCAGAGCTGACAGCCTTTCTAATTATTGTCTGATCTAGGTAAAGGCAAAACATGTCCCAAAAAAAATTATATATATAAATAAACAAATACATAAATAAATCGCACACCCAAAACATTCATAGATGCAATACTGCATACTTTAAATTTTTATTGCCATTTTAACAAAACCATACATAATGTAGTCAGTGAAAAATAATAAACTACAGATCGTCTCAATATTAACCCACTCAGAACCATCCCACCCAAAATACATTAGAATATAAGCAATATAAACAAAAAATAAATAATATTTTAAATAAACAAATACATAAACTAAATGAACGCCGCTCTCTCAAGACTCAATCTTCCCCAATAGAGGTTCATTAATGTGTATTAGTCTCAGGAGAACAGAGCAAGCCTTTGATCTGATCTAAAAAAGGTTTCCAGGTCTTATGAAAAGAGATTTGAGAGATCCTGAAAGCGAGAATCTTAACTTCTCAAGTTTTATACAGCAAAAGACTTCTCAGATCCACATATCATGTGATGGAGGGATGACATGTTTCCATTTAAGGAGAATAGCTCGTCTAGCTTAAACAGTAGTGACTACGATGACCTGGCGGGATGAGACGGTCAAATCAGGTCTCGAGGAAAAGCCAAAAAGAACTGCTCTAAGTCTATGTTAAGAGCATTATTAAGTGCATCAAACACATTGTTCCATAAGTCTGTGAGCCGAGGGCAACTCCAGAACATATGGAGATGGCTTGCAGCGATGACAAGCATCACTCCTATCTGGAATCGTTTTTGCTAGTTTGGCATTTGTTAAATGAGCTCTGTAGAGCACTTTACGCTGCAATAGGCCGTGTCTGGCACATATAGAAGAGGAGTGAACCAGATGTAAAATGTCTCCCCATTGATCATCGCTAGGTCATGCTCCCAAGATTCTCTGAGAGAAACAGTGGGGTCTTCATTACGTGCACTTATCAAATCGTCAATAACTGAAATTAGATGCTTCTGGCCTGCACCTAAAGGGAGAAAATGATCAAGAGGGATTCAGGAGGACGGTTGGGAAGTGAGGAGACAATTTCTTAAAGTGCCTAACCTGAAAGAAAAGTGTCTACTGGGCAGACTGTATTTAGTGGATAAAATGAAAAAGATGCGAACACCCCATCTTCATACAAGTCATTGAGCTCAACCAGTCCGTTGATTGCCCAAATGTGAAAAGCCAGATCAGAGCAAGATGGGGAGAAAAAATGATTATTTAAGATGGATGTGTGGATGTTTCCTGAATTTCAACCAAATTTTGATAGTGCTAGTGACAACTAAATTAGATGAAATTCTACTGATAGCTAAAGACAGTTGGGAACAGATAGCAGAATACAAAGTGCCTTGGGGGGGGCTGGGCAGAACTGTTCAAACAGAGAATCTTATTAATATTACAAGCCCAGTAATATTGTTGGGAGTTGGGAAGTGCAAGTCCTCCCTTAGACTTAAGGAGCTGGAGAACTGATTTCTTAAGGCGTGCAGGCTTGTTTGCCCAAATGAATGAACGTAAAAGTACCATCCAAATTGACAAATAAGTTATTAAACGAATTGGTGAAAAAAACACCCACGTATTTAAATCCACCTGAAGCTATTTTAAAGTGAAAAGGAGAATACGAGATCTTACTAGCCTCGGGGTAGACCAAAAATAGTGAATTTTTTTGCAGATTTATCTTGTAACCAGAGATGACCGGATTTATCTAGAATTACGGGCAAGGAGGAGACGGGGTTAGAAATGAACAATAAAAGATCGTCAGCATAAAGCGAAAGATTATGAGCTGAACCATAACGAGATACTCCTTCAAAACTGGTATGGCTACGACGCCAAACAGCTAGCGGCTCTATAGCCAGATTAAAAAGTAACGGAGACGGAGAGAAGGGACAGCCCTGACGCGTCCCACGGTGAGGAGAAAAAAGAGGTGAATGCAAGCCACTAGTATGTACTGAAGCGACGTGATGAGTAAAGAAGCTGAATGAGTCAAACCCAAACTTCTCTAAAGTAAAGAATAAATAAACCCGCTCAACCCCGTCAAATGCCCTCTCGGCATCGAAGACAGAATTATGTCCGGTGAGTCAGATGGGGGGATATTAAAAGCCTCCTAGTATTAAATCTAGATGGGATACAAGTCTAAAATAATATTCCAAAAATTATTTTTTACAAATTTATAATTTTCTTATTAAAATGTATAATTTTTTTAACACATAAAAATCATGTATATTTTGAAATACATATATTTATAAAACAAAATATATTATTCCTGGACACCAAACTAAACTAAACTAATGAATCAATTAAATATAAATTAATTAAATGTTACTGAATTGACCAAAACACCAAAATACTGTGATGATGCAAGCTTAAGTTATGTGCAGGATTAATGTTTTTTCTAAAATAAAAACCTAAAAGATTTAATATTTTATTAATAAGAGTACAATTAATAAAACATAATACTTTTAATAATAATGTAAAAACAAGTAAATAACTCTAAACATCTTTCCAATCAAACTGAAATTGCATTAATAACAGCACGATGGTGTTAAAGAAAAGTCAAAGTGTAAGAATACAGTATCATGAAATATTCATCTTCCTTTTATGAATGAAAAGCACTCACCAAACATCCAGGCGTCACTGGCCGAGGTAAAGCGCGGAAGTTTATGGATTCAGGAGCCATCCATTTGATGGGAAGTTTCCCTTTAGAAGCTGTAAAACACACACTACTGTTCACAGACTATAACAATCAAACACGTCTTCACTATCCACCGCTATAGCCTTAGGGTGAATCCCAATTCTCTGTCTTACCCCTTCCCCTTAGTTTAGCGTGTTCACGTGAGAGTAAGGGCTAGTTCTGGTTTTGATCGAGGGGTAGGGGTAAGGGTAAGGGGTAGATACCCCTTAAAACCAAGCATTTTCACGAGCTTACTTGAAACCAAGGAGTACCCAGAACACACTGATCCAGATCATCCAGAGAGTATTTACGTCTTAAATAATTGATTTAAAATTACGACAGTCTTGTTTTGTGCTCTACACAGTCCTGTAACTTACATATATATTTACAACCATGCTCTTAATTGAAACGTTTTTAAAAATCGCACGCTAACGTTACATTGCTGATTTGCACAACAGTCCCGCGTTTCTCTGACGAGAGAAAACATCACTAAAACCCACGCAATCGACAAACACACACTTTTAGACGGAGAGTTTGTGATCAAACACACTTTTAGACGGAGAGTTTGTGATCAAACACACACTTTTAGACGGAGAGTTTGAGATCAACACACACTTTTAGACGGAGAGTTTGTGATCAAACCAGAGCATGTGGCGGAGGCGGAGCGTGGAGCGGCGAGGCGGGCGTGCAAAATATAGTCGGGCGCGGGCGGTTTTTATCCAAAGGCTGGGCGATCGCTCTGTCTCGCTCCGGTTCCGCTCGATACCGCTCACACCACGAGCCTAGGGCATGCACAAATCCACCCTGAATTCACCTGTGCCTTCAACAATTAACAAAACCATCAGCCTATACTTTAAAATCGTTAGTTTGTGAAGGAGTATTTTAATTCTCGTTAGATATTCCAGTAACGAGAGTTCGTTAAATATTTCCAAAAGCAAACCGACAGGTCATACAGGTGCACAATTCCTGTCAAAAAAATAGATAATGTTAAACATGATCAGGAATGTGGTGATATATATGTTCTATTTTGACTGATGTTGCTGTGAGTTCTTTATAGGATATAGGCTGCGTGGCGGACGCGTCGCGGAGCGTGTTTGCAGCGTGTTGATTTTCCTTTCCGCACCCATGTTAACAGATTAGTACGACGGCGTTTTAGTGCCACATAAAAAAAAAAAATAAAAAAAATCTAAGATTACGAGATTAAAGTCGTAATATTTCGAGAATAAAGTCGAAACTACGAGAATAAAGTCGAAATGTTACGAGAATAAAGTCGAAACACTTCGAGAATAAAGTCGAAATGTTCCGAGAATAAAGTCGAAATGTTACGAGAATAAAGTCGAAACACTACGAGAATAAAGTCGTAATATTTCGAGAATAAACTCCTAATATTTTGAGAAAATCACAGAATTGCTAGAAACAATGGATGTGGAGGATTTGGTTAAATCCTACTTTAGATTAAGTTGTAATAAGGAAATTCTTTGTCTTTTGGCGCATCAGCACGGAGTTATAATTAGTAAAAGGACACTGCAGCGGTTATGTAGGAAACTTAATTTATTCAGAAGAAAAATAACGACGTCGCCAGTAGCCTACTTCAGCCGGGGTCCCAACGCGTTGTGGCATTATGGCATATTCGGAGACGTCGAGCGCGCCGAAGTTCAACTCCTTCAGGGTCGATTTCTTTGATCACCATCCTCATAGTCTCTTGAGAAACAACATATCCTCTTCGATAGCACGCAGATGTAACCATCGACCACTGGTCGCCATCTCAGACTGCACAAAAGAGCCAATTTCCTCAATGTCTGTCTGATTTTTTCTTCTGAATAAATTAAGTTTCCTACATAACCGCTGCAGTGTCCTTTTACTAATTATAACTCCGTGCTGATGCGCCAAAAGACAAAGAATTTCCTTATTGCTAAATCCTAATCTAAAGTAGGATTTAACCAAATCCTCCACATCCATTGTTTCTAGCAATTCTGTGATTTTTCTCAAAATATTAGGAGTTTAATCTCGTATTACTACGACTTTATTCTCGAAATATTACGACTTTATTCTCGTAACATTACGACTTTATTCTCGTAACATTTCGACTTTTTTTCTCGTAGTTTCCACTTTATTCTCGTAGTTTCGAGTTTATTCTCGAAATATTACGAGTTTATTCTCGAAATATTACGAGTTTATTCTCGAAATATTACGAGTTTAATCTCGTAATCTTAGATTTTTTTTTTTTTTTATGTGGCACTAAAACGCCGTCGTAGTTTAGAGCAGCCACATTGCCTGCGGAATACGCGCGTATCAGGTGTGGTCCAACCACGCCGCAACTGCGGCTCAACGACAGAATAGAAGTGAAGCGGATTTTTTCCGCAGCAGTCACGCATAACAAACCCGCTCCACGTCTGCCACGCAGACAGGTGTGTCGGGCGTAAAAGGCTTCGGTTGAAAGCGGCATGTCTTAGGCATGCAGAGTAATTTTAAATTTGAGCGGCGTGGGCGATTTCACCGGGCGGGATGAAATTGTAGATGGCGGGGAGGCGGAATTGAGCGGAGCGATCTGGTCCGACTTTGGCGGTGGGCGGGGAGTGAACACCCACGTGAGCGGGAGCGGAAATTCTCACCGCTCAGCTCCGCTCACATGCTCTGGATCAAACACACACTTTTAGGCGGAGAGTTTGTGATCAAACACACACTTTTAGCGGAGAGTTTGTGATCAAACACACACTTTTAGACGGAGAGTTTGTGATCAAACACACACTTTTAGGCGGAGAGTTTGTGATCAAACACACACTTTTAGGCGGAGAGTTTGTGATCAAACACACACTTTTAGGCGGAGAGTTTGTGATCAAACACACACACTTTTAGACGGAGAGTTTGTGATCAAACACACACTTTTAGAGCGGAGAGTTTGTGATCAAACACACACTTTTAGATGGAGAGTTTGTGATCAAACACACACTTTTAGACGGAGAGTTTGTGATCAAACACACACTTTTAGACGGAGAGTTTGTGATCAAACACACACTTTTAGACGGAGAGTTTGTGATCAAACACACACTTTTAGACGGAGAGTTTGTGATCAAACACACACTTTTAGGCGGAGAGTTTGTGATCAAACACACACTTTTAGACGGAGAGTTTGTGATCAAACACACACTTTTAGACGGAGAGTTTGTGATCAAACACACACTTTTAGACGGAGAGTTTGTGATCAAACACACACTTTTAGACGGAGAGTTTGTGATCAAACACACACTTTTAGATGGAGAGTTTGTGATCAAACACACACTTTTAGAGCGGAGAGTTTGTGATCAAGCACACTTTTAGGCGGAGAGTTTGTGATCAAGCGCACACTTTTGACGGAGAGTTTGTGATCAAGCGCACACTTTTAGGCGGAGAGTTAGTGATCAAGCGCACACTTTTAGACGGAGAGTTTGTGATCAAGCGCACACTTTTAGCGGAGAGTTTGTGATCAAGCGCACACTTTTAGGCGGAGAGTTTGTGATCAAACACACACTTTTAGACGGAGAGTTTGTGATCAAACACACACTTACAGACGGAGAGTTTGTGATCAAACACACACTTTTAGGCGGAGAGTTTGTGATCAAGCGCACACTTTTAGACGGAGAGTTTGTGATCAAGCGCACACTTTTAGACGGAGAGTTTGTGATCAAACACACACTTTTAGACGGAGAGTTTGTGATCAAACACACACTTTTAGACGGAGAGTTTGTGATCAAACACACACTTTTAGACGGAGAGTTTGTGATCAAACACACACTTTTAGGCGGAGAGTTTGTGATCAAACACACACTTTTAGGCGGAGAGTTTGTGATCAAACACACACTTTTAGACGGAGAGTTTGTGATCAAACACACACTTTTAGCGGAGAGTTTGTGATCAAACACACACTTTTAGACGGAGAGTTTGTGATCAAACACACACTTTTAGACGGAGAGTTTGTGATCAACACTTGTCTCTGGTGACGTAGCAGCAGCTAGCGGCGATGTATGATGACGTAACAGTAACCAAGTGGCGTCTGATTTCATAGGGGTATGTTTTCACCCCTAGCGCTTACCACTCGGTTTCGAGAGACGAGGGTTAGGGGTAAGACGAAGGGGAAAGACAGAGAAATGGGATTCACCCTGACTCTGCCAACATTTCTGAGGGAGACCTGTTTGCATTCATCATAATGTTTTCCTGCAGCTTTTCAGCCTCTAAAATGCACAGCAACTACAGGACGTGTTATAATGAAAACACACATGACTTGTAAATGCATACGACATACATTTTGCAGTATTTTGGTGAATTGCTTGTTAAACAGCACACAGAAGAGCAGTGTGATTTACCTTTATAATAGGAACTGTCCTCCATGTATCTGGAGAGACCGAAGTCACCAAGTTTCACACAGTCTATGGAAGACACCAGCACGTTCCTGGCAGCAATGTCCCTGCACAAAACACACATTCACCTCGGTGCACTACGACCAGCAAACTGAGGAAAGACTGTTCTGAGCGTGTGAAGATCTTCAGTCACCTGTGCACGGCGTTTGCTCTCCAGGTACGCCAGCGCTGTGCACAGCTGATAGGCGAACAGAATCAGCGTGGACAGGTCGAGGTTGTACTTCCTTATTTGCAAGAACGACCTCAACTAAAACGAATCAAACCGTTCTCAATGGAGATTTCCAGATGAGTGTAATATCTGTGCCAGTAATGAATGAAAACACAGTCTGACCTCTCCAAGCGTGCACAACTCCATGATGATCCAGACGGGATTCTCAGTGATGATTCCAATCAGCTTCACAATGTGTGGATGGTCAAACTGCCGCATTGTCACTGTAATACATCAGAAAATCCCAGTCTGAACACCGCTTCACATGCAAAACACTTTCGCCAAATCAGTCTGCTTTAGTGGTTTAACTCTGACTTCTCTCAAAGCGTGCAAATGAAATTAGACTACAATGCATCATGTGTTCTGTTTCATAAATATAAATATAAAAAAAAAAAACACTCATATTCATATTCTCATCATCCGTATTGCTGCTGTGTTTACATTCCAAGTACAAACCCGTTTGCACATCCCTCTCATCCCTCTTGTTTATATTACTATTTATTAAGTCCCATATACTGTTTTTGCACATTTACTTGTTTTTGCACATTTACTTGTTTTTGCACATTTACTTGTTTTTGCACATCTTACTTGTTTTTGCATATTTACTTGTTTTTGCACATTTACTTGTTTTGCACATTTACTTGTTTTGCACATTTACTTGTTTTGCACATTTACTTGTTTTGCACATCTTACTTGTTTTGCACATTTACTTGTTTTGCACATCTTACTTGTTTTGCACATTTACTTGTTTTGCACATTTACTTGTTTTGCACATCTTACTTGTTTTGCACATTTACTTGTTTTGCACATCTTACTTGTTTTGCACATTTACTTGTTTTGCACATCTTACTTGTTTTGCACATTTACTTGTTTTGCACATTTACTTGTTTTGCACATTTACTTGTTTTGCACATTTACTTGTTTTGCACATCTTACTTGTTTTTGCACATTTACTTGTTTTGCACATTTACTTGTTTTGCACATCTTACTTGTTTTTGCACATTTACTTGTTTTGCACATTTACTTGTTTTGCACATCTTACTTGTTTTGCACATTTACTTGTTTTGCACATTTACTTGTTTTGCACATTTACTTGTTTTGCACATCTTACTTGTTTTGCACATTTACTTGTTTTGCACATTTACTTGTTTTTGCACATTTACTTGTTTTTGCACATTTACTTGTTTTTGCACATTTACTTGTTTTTGCACATCTTACTTGTTTTTGCACATTTACTTGTTTTTGCACATTTACTTGTTTTTGCACATCTTACTTGTTTTTGCACATCTTACTTGTCTTGCACATCTTGTTTTGCACTTTTCTTTATTCTATTACACTTTTTACTCTTTATTTCTCTTTTTTACCTATATATATGCTCTTGTGTGGTGTTACTTTTTATATAATTTTTATTCTTTGCACTGTCCACTGAGCGGACCTGATTCGATCTACATTTCACTTTTGATTATACCCTGTATAATTTATCATGTGACAAATAAAGAAACCTTGACCTTGACCTTGACCTTGACCTTGAACAGCCATGGTAAAAAACGAAATCAGCTGAAATGAATTCTGACGTAATGAAGGACACAGTGTGATACTCACGAGCCTCCTGGAGGAACTTCTCCCGCGCTGTCCGAGGTGCAGTTCTTGCGTCTTGATGGCCACAGATAGCGATGGATTCTCCTGTCAGGGACAGCACGGGCATCATCAAACACTCGAGCTTGAATTCAGGAAGATTACTAATGAAAAGTGCAGTGGTAAAACCATACGTCCACAAAGAGTGACGTTTTAGTGTTTTAACAGCTTCAGAACAGTCAAAAGCAGTAGGGAATAGGTATTTTTTAAATTAATAATATACAATTTATTATAACATTTTGTATATCATAAATACAGTTTAAAACCTGCCTATATGTGACATTTATAACCATAATAGAATAAAATACATATAAAATATACATACAAATCGGATAAAAAAATAATTTTAATTAACATTATGTAAAATTTAAAATATACTTATTTGGATAAAAAACAAAAAAGATTGCTGGCCAATTTAGCCTGAATTATTACCTCACTGTAGAAAGATGGTTTGGGTCAAATGTTGGATTGTATTTACTAATAAACTTAGATATTATATCAATTATTTGGTCCAAATATATACATTTATATAATATTTGTAAAATTATTATAAATTATAAAATATGCATTTCAAATATATTTCTTTACAAAAAACATTTTCCTTGATCATGGTTTATAACAGGACTTTTTTAAGTTTGAGCTTAATGAGCATGATCAAATCTGCTCTACTGTTCATGCTATGTTCAGTTTATGCTACATAACAGTTTTTTAGTAGCTCTCGCTCTAAAACATGGGATTCTGACATGAACTGATTTAGTGGAAAACATTAAACAGCCAGTTTGCACTAAATGCAGTGTTTGTTTGATTAATATTTGTGTGGACGATGAATCTGTTGTTTACCGCACTCATGTAAACCCTTGGTGGGCGTCCACCAAACTGACCCTCGCCGATACACCGTCCCAACTCGATCCTGTCCCGCTGGATCTCATAGTCCTGAGCTACAGATGAAACACAAACCTGAAGCTCAGCATCACAGGAACAACAAACCACACGCTCAGAAGACCGTTAGCACGGTATTTACTGACTGCAGAGCTCAGCATTTAACAAACTGTCTGAAAGTTGCCAATTACAAGTTTAGAAACGCTGAGGTCATGAACAGAAAACCTTAGTCAGGGTGGACGCCATAATTAATAGTGAACGAATGAAGACGAGGCTGTGAGGGACAGAAGGACGCTCTCTAGATGACAAAAGAAAACCTAAAACATTGAAGCGACATATTGAACAAACTGATCATATATGCCAGACTCCTTTTCATTTGTTTTAATAAATATGAAGTCCACTCTAACTAATAACATAACACATAAGCTGTATTAAAATAAGTCTTCAATAAAGCACTCAATCACGATATAGCTAAATAAAAAAGCTACAAATACGTAAAAGCACAATTGATTTGAAAAATAAATATTTTAACATTAATATTTCTTTACTGTGATTTTGGATCATTTTAATGCTGAATATCAAAGTAAAAAAATGTCATAGAAAAAAAAAAGATTTTTAAAACAACAACAACAACAAAAAATAGAATAAAAACACACCATTTATCAAAACAAGAACAAATAACTCTGTTTATAAATGCAAACAAACAAAAAAAACATTTACAAAATATATATAATGTATATAATACATATCAATGACTTCTGCAGGTTTTTCTTGTTATACAAAGTATTTAATGTCAAAACATATAAATGGGATATTATTAATAATGACATTAT
This sequence comes from Gymnocypris eckloni scoliostomus, assembly GCA_027564155.1. Lineage (NCBI taxonomy): Eukaryota > Metazoa > Chordata > Actinopteri > Cypriniformes > Cyprinidae > Gymnocypris > Gymnocypris eckloni. Next base: position 33,401,511 of record CM050421.1, read on the forward strand.
AAATAAGTATAAATGATAAAAAACGCTCAATAATAATATAAAGCCTTAAAGATGCTGTGTGGCATGTTTTAGATGTTAAAATACTTTTTTATTTCCTAGCTTCTATATTTTAGATCATAACACTAACAATGTAAGTCATGGGTTTGATTCCCATAAAATACACACAATCATTAAACCCTGCATTAGTCCGTGATATGAGGAAGAGCCTGCTTCTAACACAAGCACACAGCGAAACAGAGAGAGAGAGAGAGAGAGAGAGAGAGAGAGAGAGAGAGAGAGAGAGAAACAGAGAGAGAGAGAGAGAGAGAGAGAGAGAGAGAGAGAGACAGAGAGAGAGAGAGAGAGAGAGAGAGAGAGAGAGAGAAACAGAGAGAGAGAGAGAGAGAGAGAGAGAGAGAGAGAGAGAGAGAGAGAGAGAGAGACAGAGAGAGAGAAGCACACACACAGAGGGGTGGCGTTACCTGCGTCTAATCCATAGCATTCGGCTGGTTGTTAAAGAGAAAAGTCAGAGATTAGGCTTTTAGATGAGAATGAAAGCTCAGGATGAGAGAGAGAAACAGAGGGATGAGATGTGAGAGCTGCACACACTTATCAATCACAGACATGTCACACACTCACCACAGAGCTGTTAGAAAACATGTGTGTGTGTGTGAAGCATATTATAATAATTATGTAGAGGACAAAAAAAAACATTCCTGCAAAATGAGAAATAAATTATAACAACCATTTCAGTGAATCTGCCATTAATAAAATGATGAAAATCCCGTGAGCATTTACTCACCAGTCATTTCACAAGCATAAAACACAAAAAATGTTCATGCTGCTCATTTACAAACAAGCGACTGATGAATGGTGTAAGAAGAATACATCTCATTCAATGGGAAAACAAGCTTAGTTTTCTTACCCCACTGGCAAAACATAACTTAATATTACAGAACCTAATTCATGTTGTTTTGCATCTCAATTAAATGTGTCTTTATTTAAGAATAGCAGTAAGGGAGCAAAAGCACAATAAATACAGTTGACATGACTCATGCACTGTTTATAGTCCTCTGAAGTCAAACGTCAGCGCTGTGATCACAAAACCAGTGATGGGAATCCGTCCAGGACACCGGGATACACCCCTAGAAGAGCGTTTGTTCATGACTTTGAGAGATCTGAGCATGTTCTCTGTTAGCTGGGCATCCACTGGAAACCCTCCGCTTTCACTGACTGGAACGGAGCAGCGTGAACATTCTGCTAAACATCTGCTTTTGTGCCACATGGTAGAAAACCAAGCAATGGCACGACGGTGAGTAAATAATGACATCTTTTCATTCAACTGTCTTGAAGACACGTGTATAACACACAGATTGAGTCGGTGTGTGTGTTCAGAATCCTGTGATTGTTTGTAAAGTCACACACTCGTGAATGTTAGTGTGCAGTCGCTGACTCACACACACACTCACTAAATCAGGACCTCCAGTGTGTTGAGTAATACTTTGTGAAGGAAATATGTCAGATTGAGTTCAATCCAAACATACATGCTTTATTTTCAGAATTACGCCCAAATATGACCTGCTTTAATTCCAAATGTGATGAATCAAAGGTTCTAAAGTGCAACACAAACCGAGTTTCCACAGAGAATATTCTGGAATGCCAGAGCTGGATACTTTAAATTTCATTTGCCGCCACATCCACAAACCAAACGAGCCAGACTGGGAAAAAAGGTTCAGAACAACCGTACAGATTTGGACAGAAACATCTGGATCCCGGAAGACAGAACTTACACACACTTAAAAGGCGGCACGAGTGAGGGTACTTACTCGAGGGCATGGTGTAGGTGTCCTCCTCATCTATGATCTCAGCGTAGTCGTCTGTTTCTGCAGGGAGACAGAAGCAGCAGCGGTCAGTCTCTTACAAACTAACGCCCACTCGGTCACTACACCACCCCAAACACACGGAACCTTCCACTACACAAACTAGAGCCGGCCAACCAGCCAAGAAACTCCTCCATGAAGACTCGCACACACTCAAACTCAAGTGCACTTCTCTCTTTTAAACTCTCTGAACTCCATCTGAGTGTCTGAGTGACCGGCCAATCAGAGAGCAGCTCTGTGTTTGAGCTCGAGAGAGACGAGGGGAAGGAAGTGACTCCTTCACACAAAATAGATTTAGTCCAGCGTTTTTGTTTTTTTGGTAGAGATCACTCGCTTTTCTAAATAATCACACCTTTAAAGTGTCCTGTAAGGAATGCAGGGAGCAAAAGAGACTTCAAGTGCACTTAAAGTGAAGCAGACTCACATTTACACACTACAACTAAACTAGAATCAACGCAAGATTGACTAGCTTCCAGTAACTTTCCAAACGCACACAGAGCAGGGAGTTAGTTAGAGGAAAGAAATGAAGATTGCAAGTCAAACATTACCATCTCCACTTAGATCTTCTGCAGGTCCATGCAAAGAACGAGAGGAGAGGAGAGGAGAAAGGTTAATTCACCAGCTGACATGAAAACACTCGTTGGTCATGAATCTGAAGCGGTTAACCGGTTGTCCTCTCTGGCTGTGTGAGCGGCTCCTGCAGTAAATGTGTTTTGTTCATGCTGTTCTGGGAGTCATTAGTGTGGGTTATATTGGGTTAGACGTGCTGCAGGAATGTGTGGGATGAGATTCAATTGGGACGTGGACACACATCTGCCTGGATTGTTCTGCCGCGGGTATAATTCAGTGCGTTTCACATGGAAACATCTCAGATCTTATTTGAAGACAGGTTTTTATGTCTGCACACTTTAGAGTGACCTTTTATTGTGGCCAGTCTAAGACACACCTGTGCAATAATCATGCTGTCTAATCAGCATCTTGATATGACACACCTGTGAGGTGGATGGATTATCTCGTTCACTAACACAGATTTAGACAGATTTGTGAACAATATCTGAGAGAAATAGGCCTTTTCTATACATAGAAAAAGTATTGATCTTTGAGTTTAGCTCATGAAAAATGGGGCAAAAACAAAAGTGTTGTGTTTATGATTTTGTTCAGTATATATACACACACACACACACACACACACACACGAGTTGCTGGGAATGTGTTTATATTGCCATAAATGATTTCAAAAAGCAAATTAATTAAGTAAATAAAACAAATGTTTTATCTTATAATAATTTTTAACTGTTTAACTGTTTTAACTGTTATGAATAATAATTTCCAAATGCAAAATAAGCAAAAAAAGTAAATATTTTAATTATGTTGAAATTAAATATATTTATTATAAACATTATAAAACGTTCTAAAAATATCACTTCTAGCTCGATGAAAACAGAACGAAGAGAATGAACACAGCACTTATGATAACCCGTGAATCTCTGGGAAGCAGATGATACTACAGAACATGTGTTGTTTAGGGAGGAGGAGAGCAGGTGAGGGGTAGTGATAAACACACACACACATGTACCCTTGGGAGCAGAATCATGGGAACAGAGGACAAACGGAAGGAGAAAGCGCCGAGCTTTAGCAGCTTTGGTGGGCGTCTGAACCAACGAGTCTTCAGTGAAGAACGACAGATGGAAAGAGAAAGAGAGTGAAGCAAAGCAAGAGAATAAGGCAGGAGGAATGGAGACGCAATAAACATATTTATCATCCAGATCCATGACAAAACATTTCAGCCTGACAAACCGCATATGACCCATGATGCTCAGACGTTCACTATCAGCTCATCTCACACCAAAAATGAACCACAACCACTGACAGCACGTGCTGTTTGCGTTCTTTTAACACTTGATTCACTAAATTAATTATGCAAATCAGGTAACAATACAAAAATACCCAGAAATTAGTGCAAACACATCAAAAAAGGAGCATGTTTGCATTAAAAAGAATGAGAATAACTTCATTTAAATGTCTTGAGAAAGTGATTTTAGATTAAATAATGCTAAAAATCTCCAGCGTAAGCAGCTTATAAACAGCAGACACGTTCATGAGCATGAAGCATCTGAAATACAACAGATGATGAGCTTTAAATGTGTGCAGATGTTGCAGAAACCAGCCCAACATCAAATATCAGAGAACTGCGAAAAAGATGAAGTGAAACTGCATTTGCAATGCATTTGATTGTCATATTTCAGAGTGAAAACAAACATTCAGATTTTTTCCATAAGTGATATGATTGGATTGTGAAGTGTCAAGCTCTGATATTACTAACAGTGTTTGGCCTGAAAAGCATCAGTACTACTATCGGTCATACTCAGAGTTAGTGAATTAAACTAAGATCTAACACTACGTATTAAACTTTAAATATAATTATACTCATGAAGCCTGTTTAGGCTGTAACTTAATAATGTATTAGGCTGTAATATTTTGAAATGAACTGCTTTACGGATTTAATAGATGATCAATAAACCTGATAAATCCGATGACGTCAGATGCGTTTTACCTGAAACAGAGATGGCACGAACTCCTGCTCGAATCCCCTCCAGACGCTTCTCATTGTTGGCCAGTCTGTGGAGAAACCATTTCATTAACACATAAAATGCTGATTATTGATGTTTTCATACACACATAACAAGACACATTTATCCAATGGCTCACGTAAACATGAGAACTTCTACGCATGTGCATTGATTTGGAACCTGATTCAAATAAGCATGCTAACATAATCAAAATTATGCTAAAGGATTTTTACTTACTATATGCACCATGAAATATTTAAACTCTTTAGTTAGCCCACCTAGCCTTATCTCCAAATGACTACAGCCCCATTGACTCCCTCTGCCAATGCATTTATGAAATGAACAGTTGGATGTGCCAGAACTTTCTTCAGTTAAACAAGGAAAAACTCAAGTCATTGCATTTGGAAACAAAGATGAATTTCTCCAGGTGAATGTATACTTGACTCTAGGGGTCAAACAACTAAAAATCAAGTCAGAAATCCTGAGATGATTCTGAAGACAGGCCTTAGTTTCAGTAGTCATGTCAAAGCAGTAACTATCATCTCAAAAGCATTGCAAGAATTAGAAGTTTTGTTTCCAGTCAAGATTTGGAAAACGTGTTCATGTCTTTATCAGCAGCAGGGTGGATTATTATAATGTCTCCTTCCAAAGAAGAGCGTTAGACAGCTGCAGCTCATCCAGAACACTGCTGCAGGATTCTGACCAGAACCAGAACATCTGAGTATATCACACCAGTCCTCAGGTCCTTACACTGACTACCAGTCCTCAGGTCCTTACACTGACCACCAGTCCTCAGGTCATTACACTGACTACCAGTCCTCAGGTTCTTACACTGGCTACCAGTCCTCAGGTCCTTACACTGGCTCCCAGTCCTCAGGTCCTTACACTGACTACCAGTCCTCAGGTCCTTACACTGACTACCAGTCCTCAGGTCCTTACACTGGCTCCGAGTCCTCAGGTCCTTACACTGACTACCAGTCCTCAGGTCCTTACACTGGCTCCCAGTCCTCAGGTCCTTACACTGGCTCTGAGTCCTCAGGTCCTTACACTGACTACCAGTCCTCAGGTCCTTACACTGGCTCCCAGTCCTCAGTTCCTTACACTGACGTCCTTACACTGACTACCAGTCCTCAGGTCCTTACACTGGCTACCAGTCCTCAGGTCCTTACACTGGCTCCCAGTCCTCAGGTCCTTACACTGGCTCCCAGTCCTCAGGTCCTTACACTGGCTCCCAGTCCTCAGGTCCTTACACTGACTACCAGTCCTCAGGTCCTTACACTGACTACCAGTCCTCAGGTCCTTACACTGACTACCAGTCCTCAGGTCCTTACACTGACTACCAGTCCTCAGGTCCTTACACTGGCTCCCAGTCCTCAGGTCCTTACACTGACCACCAGTCCTCAGGTCCTTACACTGGCTCCCAGTCCTCAGGTCCTTACACTGGCTCCCAGTCCTCAGGTCCTTACACTGACCACCAGTCCTCAGGTCCTTACACTGACCACCAGTCCTCAGGTCCTTACACTGACTACCAGTCCTCAGGTCCTTACACTGACTACCAGTCCTCAGGTCCTTACACTGACCACCAGTCCTCAGGTCCTTACACTGACCACCAGTCCTCAGGTCCTTACACTGACTACCAGTCCTCAGGTCCTTACACTGGCTTCCAGTCCTCAGTTTCTTACACTGACTACCAGTCCTCAGGTCCTTACACTGACCACCAGTCCTCAGGTCATTACACTGACTACCAGTCCTCAGGTCCTTACACTGACTACCAGTCCTCAGGTCCTTACACTGACCACCAGTCCTCAGGTCCTTACACTGACCACCAGTCCTCAGGTCCTTACACTGACTACCAGTCCTCAGGTCCTTACACTGACCACCAGTCCTCAGGTCCTTACACTGACTACCAGTCCTCAGGTCCTTACACTGCCTCCCAGTCCTCAGGTCCTTACACTGACCACCAGTCCTCAGGTCCTTACACTGGCACCCAGTCCTCAGGTGAGTCCTCAGGTCCTTACACTGCCTCCCAGTCCTCAGGTCCTTACACTGACTCCCAGTCCTCAGGTCCTTACACTGGCTTGAGTCCTCAGGTCCTTACACTGCCTCCCAGTCCTCAGGTCCTTACACTGACTACCAGTCCTCAGGTCCTTACACTGGCTCCCAGTCCTCAGGTCCTTACACTGACTACCAGTCCTCAGGTCCTTACACTGACTCCCAGTCCTCAGGTCCTTACACTGACTACCAGTCCTCAGGTCCTTACACTGACCACCAGTCCTCAGGTCCTTACACTGACCACCAGTCCTCAGGTCCTTACACTGGCACCCAGTCCTCAGGTCCTTACACTGGCTTGAGTCCTCAGGTCCTTACACTGCCTCCCAGTCCTCAGGTCCTTACACTGACTCCCAGTCCTCAGGTCCTTACACTGGCCCAGTCCTCAGGTCCTTACACTGCCTCCCAGTCCTCAGGTCCTTACACTGACTACCAGTCCTCAGGTCCTTACACTGGCTCCCAGTCCTCAGGTCCTTACACTGACTACCAGTCCTCAGGTCCTTACACTGACTCCCAGTCCTCAGGTCCTTACACTGACTACCAGTCCTCAGGTCCTTACACTGCCTCCCAGTCCTCAGGTCCTTACACTGACTACCAGTCCTCAGGTCCTTACACTGGCTCCCAGTCCTCAGGTCCTTACACTGCCTCCCAGTCCTCAGGTCCTTACACTGACCACCAGTCCTCAGGTCCTTACACTGGCTCCAGGTCCTCAGGTCCTTACACTGGCTACCAGTCCTCAGGTCCTTACACTGACTACCAGTCCTCAGGTCCTTACACTGACCACCAGTCCTCAGGTCCTTACACTGGCTCCCCAGTCCTCAGGTCCCACACTGGCTCTCCCAGTCCTCAGGTCCTTACACTGCCTCCCAGTCCTCAGGTCCTTACACTGCCTCCCAGTCCTCAGGTCCTTACACTGACCACCAGTCCTCAGGTCCTTACACTGCCTCCCAGTCCTCAGGTCCTTACACTGCCTCCCAGTCCTCAGGTCCTTACACTGACTACCAGTCCTCAGGTCCTTACACTGACTACCAGTCCTCAGGTCCTTACACTGGCTCCGAGTCCTCAGGTCCTTACACTGACTACCAGTCCTCAGGTCCTTACACTGGCTCCCAGTCCTCAGGTCCTTACACTGGCTCTGAGTCCTCAGGTCCTTACACTGACTACCAGTCCTCAGGTCCTTACACTGGCTCCCAGTCCTCAGTTCCTTACACTGACTACAAGTCCTCAGGTCCTTACACTGACTACCAGTCCTCAGGTCCTTACACTGGCTACCAGTCCTCAGGTCCTTACACTGCCTCCCAGTCCTCAGGTCCTTACACTGGCTCCCAGTCCTCAGGTCCTTACACTGGCTCCCAGTCCTCAGGTCCTTACACTGACTACCAGTCCCCAGGTCCTTACACTGACTACCAGTCCTCAGGTCCTTACACTGACTACCAGTCCTCAGGTCCTTACACTGACTACCAGTCCTCAGGTCCTTACACTGGCTCCAGTCCTCAGGTCCTTACACTGACCACCAGTCCTCAGGTCCTTACACTGCCTCCCAGTCCTCAGGTCCTTACACTGCCTCCCAGTCCTCAGGTCCTTACACTGACCACCAGTCCTCAGGTCCTTACACTGACCACCAGTCCTCAGGTCCTTACACTGACTACCAGTCCTCAGGTCCTTACACTGACTACCAGTCCTCAGGTCCTTACACTGACCACCAGTCCTCAGGTCCTTACACTGACTACCAGTCCTCAGGTCCTTACACTGACTACCAGTCCTCAGGTCCTTACACTGGCTCCCAGTCCTCAGTTTCTTACACTGACTACCAGTCCTCAGGTCCTTACACTGACCACCAGTCCTCAGGTCATTACACTGACTACCAGTCCTCAGGTCCTTACACTGACTACCAGTCCTCAGGTCCTTACACTGACCACCAGTCCTCAGGTCCTTACACTGACCACCAGTCCTCAGGTCCTTACACTGACTACCAGTCCTCAGGTCCTTACACTGACCACCAGTCCTCAGGTCCTTACACTGACCACCAGTCCTCAGGTCCTTACACTGCCTCCCAGTCCTCAGGTCCTTACACTGACCACCAGTCCTCAGGTCCTTACACTGGCACCCAGTCCTCAGGTCCTTACACTGGCTTGAGTCCTCAGGTCCTTACACTGCCTCCCAGTCCTCAGGTCCTTACACTGACTCCCAGTCCTCAGGTCCTTACACTGGCTTGAGTCCTCAGGTCCTTACACTGCCTCCCAGTCCTCAGGTCCTTACACTGACTACCAGTCCTCAGGTCCTTACACTGGCTCCCAGTCCTCAGGTCCTTACACTGACTACCAGTCCTCAGGTCCTTACACTGACTCCCAGTCCTCAGGTCCTTACACTGACTACCAGTCCTCAGGTCCTTACACTGACCACCAGTCCTCAGGTCCTTACACTGACCACCAGTCCTCAGGTCCTTACACTGGCACCCAGTCCTCAGGTCCTTACACTGGCTACGAGTCCTCAGGTCCTTACACTGCCTCCCAGTCCTCAGGTCCTTACACTGACTCCCAGTCCTCAGGTCCTTACACTGACTACCAGTCCTCAGGTCCTTACACTGACTACCAGTCCTCAGGTCCTTACACTGGCTCCGAGTCCTCAGGTCCTTACACTGACTACCAGTCCTCAGGTCCTTACACTGGCTCCCAGTCCTCAGGTCCTTACACTGGCTCTGAGTCCTCAGGTCCTTACACTGACTACCAGTCCTCAGGTCCTTACACTGGCTCCCAGTCCTCAGTTCCTTACACTGACTACAAGTCCTCAGGTCCTTACACTGACTACCAGTCCTCAGGTCCTTACACTGGCTACCAGTCCTCAGGTCCTTACACTGCCTCCCAGTCCTCAGGTCCTTACACTGGCTCCCAGTCCTCAGGTCCTTACACTGGCTCCCAGTCCTCAGGTCCTTACACTGACTACCAGTCCCCAGGTCCTTACACTGACTACCAGTCCTCAGGTCCTTACACTGACTACCAGTCCTCAGGTCCTTACACTGACTACCAGTCCTCAGGTCCTTACACTGGCTCCGAGTCCTCAGGTCCTTACACTGACCACCAGTCCTCAGGTCCTTACACTGCCTCCCAGTCCTCAGGTCCTTACACTGCCTCCCAGTCCTCAGGTCCTTACACTGACCACCAGTCCTCAGGTCCTTACACTGACCACCAGTCCTCAGGTCCTTACACTGACTACCAGTCCTCAGGTCCTTACACTGACTACCAGTCCTCAGGTCCTTACACTGACCACCAGTCCTCAGGTCCTTACACTGACTACCAGTCCTCAGGTCCTTACACTGACTACCAGTCCTCAGGTCCTTACACTGGCTCCCAGTCCTCAGTTTCTTACACTGACCACCAGTCCTCAGGTCCTTACACTGACCACCAGTCCTCAGGTCATTACACTGACTACCAGTCCTCAGGTCCTTACACTGACTACCAGTCCTCAGGTCCTTACACTGACCACCAGTCCTCAGGTCCTTACACTGACCACCAGTCCTCAGGTCCTTACACTGACTACAGTCCTCAGGTCCTTACACTGACCACCAGTCCTCAGGTCCTTACACTGCCTCCCAGTCCTCAGGTCCTTACACTGACCACCAGTCCTCAGGTCCTTACACTGGCACCCAGTCCTCAGGTCCTTACACTGGCTGAGTCCTCAGGTCCTTACACTGCCTCCCAGTCCTCAGGTCCTTACACTGACTCCCAGTCCTCAGGTCCTTACACTGGCTTCGAGTCCTCAGGTCCTTACACTGCCTCCCAGTCCTCAGGTCCTTACACTGACTACCAGTCCTCAGGTCCTTACACTGGCTCCCAGTCCTCAGGTCCTTACACTGACTACCAGTCCTCAGGTCCTTACACTGACTCCCAGTCCTCAGGTCCTTACACTGACTACCAGTCCTCAGGTCCTTACACTGACCACCAGTCCTCAGGTCCTTACACTGACCACCAGTCCTCAGGTCCTTACACTGGCACCCAGTCCTCAGGTCCTTACACTGGCTTCGAGTCCTCAGGTCCTTACACTGCCTCCCAGTCCTCAGGTCCTTACACTGACTCCCAGTCCTCAGGTCCTTACACTGGCTTCGAGTCCTCAGGTCCTTACACTGCCTCCCAGTCCTCAGGTCCTTACACTGACTACCAGTCCTCAGGTCCTTACACTGGCTCCCAGTCCTCAGGTCCTTACACTGACTACCAGTCCTCAGGTCCTTACACTGACTCCCAGTCCTCAGGTCCTTACACTGACTACCAGTCCTCAGGTCCTTACACTGCCTCCCAGTCCTCAGGTCCTTACACTGACTACCAGTCCTCAGGTCCTTACACTGGCTCCCAGTCCTCAGGTCCTTACACTGCCTCCCAGTCCTCAGGTCCTTACACTGACCACCAGTCCTCAGGTCCTTACACTGGCTCCGAGTCCTCAGGTCCTTACACTGGCTACCAGTCCTCAGGTCCTTACACTGACTACCAGTCCTCAGGTCCTTACACTGACCACCAGTCCTCAGGTCCTTACACTGGCTCCCAGTCCTCAGGTCCTTACACTGGCTCCCAGTCCTCAGGTCCTTACACTGCCTCCCAGTCCTCAGGTCCTTACACTGGCTCCCAGTCCTCAGGTCCTTACACTGGCTCTGAGTCCTCAGGTCCTTACACTGACTACCAGTCCTCAGGTCCTTACACTGGCTCCCAGTCCTCAGGTCCTTACACTGGCTCCCAGTCCTCAGGTCCTTACACTGGCTCCCAGTCCTCAGGTCCTTACACTGACTACCAGTCCCCAGGTCCTTACACTGCCTCCCAGTCCTCAGGTCCTTACACTGGCTCCCAGTCCTCAGGTCCTTACACTGGCTCCCAGTCCTCAGGTCCTTACACTGACTACCAGTCCCCAGGTCCTTACACTGACTACCAGTCCTCAGGTCCTTACACTGACTACCAGTCCTCAGGTCCTTACACTGACTACCAGTCCTCAGGTCCTTACACTGGCCCCAGTCCTCAGGTCCTTACACTGACCACCAGTCCTCAGGTCCTTACACTGCCTCCCAGTCCTCAGGTCCTTACACTGACTACCAGTCCTCAGGTCCTTACACTGACCACCAGTCCTCAGGTCCTTACACTGACTACCAGTCCTCAGGTCCTTACACTGACTACCAGTCCTCAGGTCCTTACACTGGCTCCCAGTCCTCAGTTTCTTACACTGACTACCAGTCCTCAGGTCCTTACACTGACCACCAGTCCTCAGGTCCTTACACTGACCACCAGTCCTCAGGTCCTTACACTGACTACCAGTCCTCAGGTCCTTACACTGACCACCAGTCCTCAGGTCCTTACACTGACCACCAGTCCTCAGGTCCTTACACTGACTACCAGTCCTCAGGTCCTTACACTGACCACCAGTCCTCAGGTCCTTACACTGACCACCAGTCCTCAGGTCCTTACACTGCCTCCCAGTCCTCAGGTCCTTACACTGACCACCAGTCCTCAGGTCCTTACACTGGCACCCAGTCCTCAGGTCCTTACACTGGCTTCCAGTCCTCAGGTCCTTACACTGCCTCCCAGTCCTCAGGTCCTTACACTGACTCCCAGTCCTCAGGTCCTTACACTGGCCAGTCCTCAGGTCCTTACACTGCCTCCCAGTCCTCAGGTCCTTACACTGACTACCAGTCCTCAGGTCCTTACACTGGCTCCCAGTCCTCAGGTCCTTACACTGACTACCAGTCCTCAGGTCCTTACACTGACTCCCAGTCCTCAGGTCCTTACACTGACTACCAGTCCTCAGGTCCTTACACTGACCACCAGTCCTCAGGTCCTTACACTGACCACCAGTCCTCAGGTCCTTACACTGGCACCCAGTCCTCAGGTCCTTACACTGGCCAGTCCTCAGGTCCTTACACTGCCTCCCAGTCCTCAGGTCCTTACACTGACTCCCAGTCCTCAGGTCCTTACACTGACTACCAGTCCTCAGGTCCTTACACTGACTACCAGTCCTCAGGTCCTTACACTGGCCCGAGTCCTCAGGTCCTTACACTGACTACCAGTCCTCAGGTCCTTACACTGGCTCCCAGTCCTCAGGTCCTTACACTGGCTCTGAGTCCTCAGGTCCTTACACTGACTACCAGTCCTCAGGTCCTTACACTGGCTCCCAGTCCTCAGTTCCTTACACTGACTACAAGTCCTCAGGTCCTTACACTGACTACCAGTCCTCAGGTCCTTACACTGGCTACCAGTCCTCAGGTCCTTACACTGCCTCCCAGTCCTCAGGTCCTTACACTGGCTCCCAGTCCTCAGGTCCTTACACTGGCTCCCAGTCCTCAGGTCCTTACACTGACTACCAGTCCTCAGGTCCTTACACTGACTACCAGTCCTCAGGTCCTTACACTGACTACCAGTCCTCAGGTCCTTACACTGACTACCAGTCCTCAGGTCCTTACACTGGCTCCGAGTCCTCAGGTCCTTACACTGACCACCAGTCCTCAGGTCCTTACACTGCCTCCCAGTCCTCAGGTCCTTACACTGCCTCCCAGTCCTCAGGTCCTTACACTGACCACCAGTCCTCAGGTCCTTACACTGACCACCAGTCCTCAGGTCCTTACACTGACTACCAGTCCTCAGGTCCTTACACTGACCACCAGTCCTCAGGTCCTTACACTGACCACCAGTCCTCAGGTCCTTACACTGACTACCAGTCCTCAGGTCCTTACACTGGCTCCCAGTCCTCAGTTTCTTACACTGACTACCAGTCCTCAGGTCCTTACACTGACCACCAGTCCTCAGGTCATTACACTGACTACCAGTCCTCAGGTCCTTACACTGACTACCAGTCCTCAGGTCCTTACACTGACCACCAGTCCTCAGGTCCTTACACTGACCACCAGTCCTCAGGTCCTTACACTGACTACCAGTCCTCAGGTCCTTACACTGACCACCAGTCCTCAGGTCCTTACACTGACCACCAGTCCTCAGGTCCTTACACTGCCTCCCAGTCCTCAGGTCCTTACACTGACCACCAGTCCTCAGGTCCTTACACTGGCACCCAGTCCTCAGGTCCTTACACTGGCTCAGTCCTCAGGTCCTTACACTGCCTCCCAGTCCTCAGGTCCTTACACTGACTCCCAGTCCTCAGGTCCTTACACTGGCTTCAGTCCTCAGGTCCTTACACTGCCTCCCAGTCCTCAGGTCCTTACACTGACTACCAGTCCTCAGGTCCTTACACTGGCTCCCAGTCCTCAGGTCCTTACACTGACTACCAGTCCTCAGGTCCTTACACTGACTCCCAGTCCTCAGGTCCTTACACTGACTACCAGTCCTCAGGTCCTTACACTGACCACCAGTCCTCAGGTCCTTACACTGACCACCAGTCCTCAGGTCCTTACACTGGCACCCAGTCCTCAGGTCCTTACACTGGCACCCAGTCCTCAGGTCCTTACACTGCCTCCCAGTCCTCAGGTCCTTACACTGACTCCCAGTCCTCAGGTCCTTACACTGGCTTCGAGTCCTCAGGTCCTTACACTGCCTCCCAGTCCTCAGGTCCTTACACTGACTACCAGTCCTCAGGTCCTTACACTGGCTCCCAGTCCTCAGGTCCTTACACTGACTACCAGTCCTCAGGTCCTTACACTGACTCCCAGTCCTCAGGTCCTTACACTGACTACCAGTCCTCAGGTCCTTACACTGCCTCCCAGTCCTCAGGTCCTTACACTGACTACCAGTCCTCAGGTCCTTACACTGGCTCCCAGTCCTCAGGTCCTTACACTGCCTCCCAGTCCTCAGGTCCTTACACTGACCACCAGTCCTCAGGTCCTTACACTGGCTCCGAGTCCTCAGGTCCTTACACTGGCTACCAGTCCTCAGGTCCTTACACTGACTACCAGTCCTCAGGTCCTTACACTGACCACCAGTCCTCAGGTCCTTACACTGGCTCCCAGTCCTCAGGTCCTTACACTGGCTCCCAGTCCTCAGGTCCTTACACTGCCTCCCAGTCCTCAGGTCCTTACACTGCCTCCCAGTCCTCAGGTCCTTACACTGACCACCAGTCCTCAGGTCCTTACACTGCCTCCCAGTCCTCAGGTCCTTACACTGCCTCCCAGTCCTCAGGTCCTTACACTGACCACCAGTCCTCAGGTCCTTACACTGACCACCAGTCCTCAGGTCCTTACACTGCCTCCCAGTCCTCAGGTCCTTACACTGACTACCAGTTACATGTAGGATTGATTTTAAAGTACTTTTACTCGTTTATAAATCACTCAATGGCTAGGACCTAAATACATTGCAGATATGCTCACTGAATATAAACCTAACAGAGCACTCAGATAAGTAGATCGAGTCAGTTAGAAATACCAAGAGTTCAGACAAAACAAGAGGAGTCCGCTTTTAGCTATTATGAACCAGCTTCCAGAAGAGATCAGATGTGCTGAAACATTAAATCCAGACTCAAAACTCATCTGTTTAGCTGTGTATTTACTGAATGAGCGCTGTGCTACGTCCCACTGACTGCACTGTGTATAATCATTTTCTATCCTTAACTGTTTTAAATTCATTTACAATCTATTTTATATCATTTTGTTTTTATTGTTGTGATTATATATATATATATATATGTGTTTTTAATTCCTTGTTTTTTATTATTATTTTTAATGTCTATTTAATTTCCTTTTCTGTAAAGCACTTTGAATTACGACAGTGTATGAAATGTGCTATATGAATAAACTTGCCTTGCCTCAATTAGAATTGGCAACACCGTATATAATATTTTATAATATAAGCCTGGGAAAATCATAAAACATTCAAATGTAATAAATCTAACTATATAAATACAATGCAATGATATTATATATTGTATTCTAAAAACATTATAATATTATAAATAAATATTATTTAAAAAATCATTAAATTAAAAAACATTATATTTATCTATATTATTATATATTAATATTTTATATAATACTATACTTTTTTCTATCCAGATTTTGAACTTAAATTAGTTTAATGATGCCTGATCCTAAGGGAACTTCAAGGGCAAACACAAACAAACACAAAACAATGCATTAAAACCATCTCCAGCAACATGATCACAGATATACAGTGAATGTCTGATATATCACACAGCTCCAGTCAGTTTTGGTGGTGTTTAAGTATTAACTGGTGGTCAAACCTCCTCTAAATAAATCTCGCTCCTGACGTCAGTTTATTAAACAGCTCACGAACGCCAGTGAAGTGAATTTATGTCTTACTTTGGAATGGATGGAAGAGCTCTTTCCCCCTCTGTAGGAGAGAAAAACACACAGCATCAGCTCATGAATCAAACAGGAGAACATGACTCACCCAAACACTACATTACCAAGAACTGTATTTCATACTTTACTACGAGTGGACTGACTTTCAATATATGACTTTCTATCAGTGTCTTGCTGAGACAAACAGCTGCGCTTCTTCATACTGAGATTTTCCACTCAATGCATCCCATTCATGCTAAGCCCATGCTTTACTGCATCTAGAGTACAAACATCCCTCAATGCAGCAGTGTACCTTTCTGCAGTCTGGCGATGAAGGACTGGTTGATGGCATGTTCTCAGCGGTGGCGAAGCCAGACTCACAATGAGCCACTATCACCAACAGCAGCCTCATCATGGCGTCAGGATACATCACACACCAGCTGCGCTGACCAACACACACACACCACACACACACACACACACACACAAGGATACATCAAACACCAGCTACACACACACAACACACCGCATGTACAAACACACACACACACCAACACACACACACACACACACACACACAAACACGCATGCGCACAAACACGCATGCGCACACAAGTGCACACACACACACACACACGCACACACACACACACAGCACACACACACACACATACACACGCAAACACACACACACACACACACACACACACAAAGCGCACACATGCGCAAACACGCATGCACACACAAACATAGCAAACACACGAGATGCACACAAACACACACACACACACGCTGTGCTGAAGACAATCTGTTTTAGCATTACTGATATACTATTTTAGTATTTATCAATATTTAGAACTAGCTTACTACTTTTATTCTTGTTTTCGGTTTCTTTGTAATTTTAGTGAAAGGCAATATTTAATATAAAAATGAACACTATTTGTATTTAGCTTTATTTTTTATTTCAGTATTAGTTTTAGTAATTTTAATACTTCAATTGTACTTCAGTTAGTTGCCATGGCAAAAGGGATATATATAAACACATTTATTATCATTATTATTTTCAGGTCTTATTGTAATTTTAGTTTAGGTTGAAGTCATTTCGTTATGTGCTTTGTCATTTTTATTAGCTTTAGTTTTTTAAAGACTTCTGTTTAGCTTTCATTTATATTAATTTATTTTTGTCATTGAAGTACTTAATTAACTTAAACTTTTTTTAATCATTTAAAGGTTTTATTTTAAAGTTTTATATTTTTGTTATTTTATTATTTATAGATTTTTCAGTTATCATTTTATTTTAAGTTAAATTCTAGTAATTTTTACTTAATTTATCTTTTGTTATGTTTCCGTTTATCTTCTTTTTTTTATACCATTTATATTTTAGCTGTATTTCAATTACCAAAATATTAGGTTTTAATAGTTTTAGTTAACAATAACGCCGCTGGTTTAAATCAGCCTAACGAATCCACCACAGCGTCTAAAGCTGGGTAAAAATGCTGTGTAAAAGACAGACAATCAGAAAGAGAGAGAAGAAACACTGATAAAGTACAGACAAGACCCAGAAGAACAGAGACGGGCTGAAATTAGAGCGCCGTCTGGATTCACACATCTCAAACTAAACACCACATCCTACAATCACAACACCAGCAGCATTACATGCACTTCTGAGCTGATGGCTGATGGTGAACTTTACCTCAGCGGCTCCTGCCACGTCCAGCTGTAAGACGCCCTTCCTCTCCTTCTCCTCCACGCAGGAGTAATGGATGCTCTGCACCTGAGTGAAGTTGGCCAGATGTGTCGGCTGAGAGAAAAAGGACACGCATTACTCATGTATCCCATGACAGGGAGACTAACGCGACAGATAAGCTTTTAACTTAAGAAATTCCTTATCAACTTCAAAAATCAGCCAATCAGAACATCTGCTATTTTTTAGACCAATGAGATTTCACTGTGGGCGGAGCTACTCATAAACAGAACAAAGCAACTGAACAAAACAACTAGGGTTAAAGCACAAGAGATGCTTGTTGCTATGGTGATGTGCATCTGGTTACCGTGGAGCCCTTGTCTGTCAGGTAGCTGACTCCCTCCTCTGGACCGATCGCGAGATCCACTGATATGACCCAACTCGACTGAGAGAGACAGAGAGAGATGAGCGTCAATCACAGGATCTGACTTCAGAAGAAAATCAATCATTAAGGGTTAAAAACTAACACAAAAATAAAATAGTAAGTCTTTTTATAAAGTTTCCTATATCAATTTATCTACAAATATTGCTTTCATTATACCACCAAAATTAAAATATGCCAAACTAACTATGATAAAATACATAACGAATAATATAGTATGTTATACATTAAAGTTTGGGGTTGATAAGATCAATATAATCTCTTCTGCTCACCAAGGCTGCATTTATTTGTTTAAAAATACAGTAAATTTGTGAAATATTATTACAATTTCAAATAAATGTTTTCTAAGTTAATATACGTTAAAATGTAATATATGTCTGTGATCAAATCTGTATTTTCAGCATCATTACTCCAGTCTTCAGTGTCACATGATCTTCAGAAATCATAATAATATACTGATTTACTGCTCAAGAAACATTTCTGATTATTATCAATGTTGAAAACAGTTGTGCTGCTGAATATATTTGTGGAAAACGTGATTTTTAACGATTCTTTGATAAACAGAAAGTTCAAATGAACAGCTTTTGTTTGAAATAGAAATCCTCTTTAACTTTATAAATGTCTTTACTGTCACTTTTGATCAATTTAATGCATTCTTGAATAAAAGCAGTGGCGGCTGGTGCTAAACATTTTTGGGGGGGCGCAAACAAACTGTAAGTACAGGCGATCTGGTCCAAGCTCCTTGATCCTTTATTTTCTTCATCCGAACGCCTTGTGAAGGGTATTTTTGTAAAGATAAAACCGAATCTTCTTTCATCTGGAGATATTGCGTTTGCTTCCACATTAATTAGTATCTGTCTGTCAACTGACGAGCTGCTGCTGAGTGGAGCGAGTGGTTGAGCGGTCCAATCACATGAGGCCAAATATATAAAAACAATACTGATTCGCTCTAACAACAAAGTGGGAGCCTGCGCCCAAGGACAGTTTGAAACAAGCCAATTAGAGCTTAGCCTCAAATCACATGCTTTTGAAAAGTTTGTGTACCTACATACACACTCATTAGTCCGGCGCCCGCTCACAAATATGAAAGAAATATAGTTTAGATGTTTTGATTTTCAATAAATTATAATATAACTAACAGTAGAATACCATCGAAATTATTGTATTTAGTTAATATTTGCGATAATATTTACCCCAGCGCCCCCTATTGACCAGCTGCCACTGAATAAAAGTATTAATTTCTTTCAGAAATAAATCTCACTGACCCCAAACTTCAGCAGCATATAGTATGTAGTATAATGTCAAATAGAGTTGAATGAGTGTTAAGAGCTATGCTGGTTTGGTTTGGATGTCACTGAGCAGCAGGGGCAGTAAAGTCCCATGATTCCCTTCATACCCCCAGAGCACAAAGCACTCTTTGTCGAATCTGTAGACGGGTGCCAGGATCTCAAAGAACTTCAGGATGCTCTGCTCGTCGTTCAGGCTGGCGAACTGCTTAAACGTTTGTTGGATCTGTTTCCTCAGCGTTTTAGCCTGAAACACAGCGAGAAGGAGCCGCGTTACACACTTCACACACTTCACACACTTCACACAAACCCAGCAGAGCTGCGGTTCAATCCCAAATCAGCAAAACTAGATCACAACTACCCAGTTTCAGTCTAATAACAGCTCTTAAACCAGTATTTCAATTCAAGTCCAGTCTTTATCACAAGCACTTTTCACCATACACTTCTGGGTTATTATAGAGTTCAAGTTAAAACTTAAAAATGTGTTACTTGAAATAAAATAGATATAAGCTGAGATTAAAACAAAATATTTTGTCAGTCAGTTGCTAAAGAAACATTTCTGACATTTATTTAGTTTAGCAATGTACTAAAATAAAAACTATAACTGAAATTGAAATTAATAAAAAATATACATATTTAAAAAAAAGACACAAGAGTTATTATAGTTAAATAAATCTAAAACCATTAAAATATTTTCAATACATGAAATAAAATAAAATATACAAAAACTTATTTTATGTCAGCCAGTTTCCATTTAAATCTTTCGCACTTTTATTTATGTACTAAAATGACTAAAAACTATATAGACGTATAAAAACGACAAAAATATATAGTTAAACACTATAATTAAAACTCAATGATAAAATTACAGATAGAAATGTTTTTAAAGCAGCTTCACAGAAAAGCAATGATGTTAATATTTATATAATATATTAATATCGTCATGGCTTATAGTTATTAGAGATTCATAAATTATGAATAAAAAAAGATTATAACGTTCTGATAAATCAGTTATGCATCAGAGTTCAAGGTTTAGCAGATTGTGCAAGTGCAAAAATGTGTATAAACAAATAATAGTGATTTTTTTCTTGATGAAGTTATAGCATAATTTAATAATCCAGAATCCAGCTGTGCTGACAGGGTCATCACAACCATTAAATTCAGCTGTCAATCAAATCAGACGCGCTAGAGATCAATCTCTCAGCTTTCTCTCGCTCTCCTCAAAACACACACAACCTGCGCAGCTCACTGCTGAAGGGCATTATGGGTAACCTAACAGCATTCCAGACAGATACACACAGATCATATCAAACATGTGAGCGGTCACTTCAGACGGGCCGGAAGCGCCGCCCGTATCTGAGCCTACATCTGCTGAGGAATCATGGGAAGGGTCTGACGAACCAAAGCAGAGGAAATGAAGGTTTACTTCATCTAGAGACTCAGAAATAACGTGCCTCTGCTTCCCTTCTGTTGTGATATAACACTTCAAATCTGTACTTTACATTACAGAGAGATGTTAATAACAATGGGTCAAATGTTCAGCAATCCACAATCCTTTAGAACACTGAAGAAAAATATAGTTAATGAACCGAGTTATTAATACTAAATATGTTAATAAAAAAACATAAAAAAAAAAAAAAAAAAAAATATGAGGAACAACATATTGATGAAGAACATTAGTAAAAGATGATGAAAATAAAAAATCATATAAGATAGTATATAATAAAAAAAACACAACAACAATAAAAAAATATTAAATATATAAACTATGGCTTCCGCAACTACTTCTGTCTCTTTACTGCATAACACTTCAAATCCAAATAAGTCTGAATATTAATCTCTGTCATCTATTATTTATTCTGGTTTCTCTTTATTGATTTTATTAGAATATTTCTGCCATCATTTAAATGCCATAATGCCATTATGTATATTATACTGATTTCTGAAGATCATGTGACACTGAAGACTGGAGTAATGATGATGAAAATACAGCTGCGCATCACAGAAATATATTACATTTGAACAGATATTAACATTGTAAACAGGTATTTTAAATTGTAATAATATTTCACAATTTTACTGTATTTTTGATCAAATAAATGCAGCTTTTGTGAGCAGAAGAGACTTCTTTTTACTTTCACTGTGGAAAACAGCAGCTCATCAAAATGTTTCCTTTTCTGCGCCAGGTGTAAATTCAGGATTTTCATGTTGTGGGTGAACTGTTCCTTTAATACGCCCCCTGTGGTATTGTTATTAAAACGATGACATGTGAGCTCAGCTGGATTTGATTTATGCGGTCAGTGACAGGTGGCTGTGCTGTTTTAACTCGATCAAATGAGCTCTGCTCGTACACTGTAGCTGGAAACTCTTGAAAATGACATTTTCTAGGAAGCACACAGATTAAATGTTATAATCGGCCTAAATGAACAGCTCTCGAGCACACGAGCTCCCGGCCAATGGGAACAGAGCGTGAGACAGTGGAGGATGGGGTGATTTAACACCTCTGTCCCGCCCCCGTGCGCACATGTTTGAGGCTGACCCTCAGGGTCACAGGACAACCCCACAATCTGACTGAGCATCTGTCTGGAGGAGTGTGTGGGACACTATTCTTACAGCCCTCACTCCCCCCACACCCATCATTAACAGAGTCACCATCAGGCTACTGCAGTTCACCAAAACTACAACCATAAACAAATACAGCATTTGAAATATATATTTTTTCTGCTTGTTGCAAGATAATATTTCTCATTTTTTTAGTTTACGTTGACTTACTAAAATAACTACAATTCCATATGTTATATATTTATACATAATATACATTTAAATGATATTAAAATAAATAAAAACTATACAGAAAAAATACAATTGAATAAAAGTAATAGAATACCAATATAAACTTAAAAGAAAACAGAAAATAAATACTTATATTCAAATACTTACATAAAATCTAATTATAATGACAAAAAAACATTAAATTGAAAACATAAAAAATGAAGCAAAAAATATGAATACATGCTTATAAATGAATAAATGCTTACAATTATTTTAAAATTAATAAAAATAACAAAAGCAAACAACAATGCTTATGAAAAATGTACAATTGAAAAGTGAACAGAACATATAAAAAATAAAAAAGGTATTTTCAAAAAGCTAATACAAATATTTTTATACTTATAAACTAATAAAATTGATAAAAGCACTTCCTAGAAAATTTCATACTTAAATAAAATTGTAAGTAAAAATACAAAATATCAAAAATAAAAATTCACAATAGAAATATAAACTATAATGGTATCTCAAAGAAACTAGAATAACACTTAAAGCCGCCATTAAACTGAAGTTAATAACCACAAATTATGATGTATTTCTGAGTGATATGACTTATCAAAACAATGATTTCATCTGTTGATTGTTCAGTGGTTTGTAAAATACTGGAATGTGATTGGTCTCACATACATCACAGATATTAGGTGAGCTTATCACATAAAGAGCAAGTTATGACATTTTGATTAAAGATTACAAAATCCCAAATATAGAAAAATATGCATCA
>CM050421.1:33429164-33456664 GCA_027564155.1 Gymnocypris eckloni scoliostomus
CAAATAACGACAGCTAACACGAAATCTAAAAAAGTTTTTCCTTCTGTAAAATAAATGAGTCATGATGCAGTTATCAAATCAAATCAAATCCATTCATTTCTCCATTCGTTCTTCCACTGTCATACGAATGGACCGCTTTCCTCGTGCCACTAAAGAGTCCTCATTTTAATCTGCGCCTGTCTGTACGGAGCTCAGGAGGAATAAAATCCCGCTGCTGTAAATCTGAACATCCGCGGTGAAGCTTAAACAGATAAGAGACACGACTGACCCGTTAAAGCCGCGCAGCAGAGTTTCTGAGCTTCAGCGGGTTTGATTTGGACCTCAACAGATGAATCCGGTAAAACAACACATATACAGTACCATCACCCAGCTCATTCATCACTACATTAAGACACGTTTCCTGAAATGTTACGCTTAAATATGCAAATTAGGTATTGTCTAGTTAAATATGAACTCATTTGCATACATTTGGGCAGAGCCAGATTCAAAATTCTGGTTTTAATTTGTTGACATATTAAATATGATATTAAACAAACCTTCAGAATATAGATATGAATAGAACTGTAAATGCTGGTGTTTGTAAGCATTGCTGAAGTGGATGTAAACATTTAAGACATGTATAGCTATTAAATTCATTACCTAATTAAATAAAGACTCATTTGCATACGCTTCCAGAAACATTGGACAACGTTTGTTTTAAAAGTGCTTGTTAGAGTCAAAGGTTTTTACAGAGGGATTATGGATATCTCTTTTATCATACCATAAATCAAAAAATACTGTCAACAGACAGAAAAATTAATTTTCACCATGTTTTAAGAATAAAATCAGAGTAAAATCAGCTGAATGGTATACGAACCTTTAAAGGTAAAAACCTTCAAAATATAGATATGTATTGTTTTATAATAGATTTATTTATATAATATTATTTATTTATTTCAATGCATTTATTTATTTAATACTTTTAATATTTTTATATATTGTATAAGTTAAATCTACGTAGCGCCGCTGAAGTGGAGATTTAAACATTAAAGATATGTATAGAGATTAAAATCTACAGATGCAAATAGATAAAGTGCAATCAAATAAACAGTGTTTTGGATGTTTTCTGTGCACTAGTCTGAAATAAGATGCATTGTGGAAACAAAATAGCCCGAGATCTCAAGACTAGTGCCCAGTGTAATCATCATGCAGAAAAATGAGTGTAAATGATCATGCATGAAGACCTCAGGAGGTCAGAGTGAAACGGAGAAATCACCAGAGAGCATCCGATCAAGAGGAACAGCACGCTTATCCTTCCTTTGAAACAATCCCCTTTATACAGATGATCAATACAGCTCTCAGAGTCATTCAGCTTCAGCAGGAGAAATGAAGCCTTTCAGTGGAAGCCGAGCTTCAGAAGGACAGGTTTACATGTTTGAACACACACATCCAGAGATGGAAACCTGAACACATCCTGCAACTAAACATCAAGAGACTGTCTGTAGAGAGGAAAACACACTTCTGTGACAACTCTGGTCTACCTAATTAAAAAAACCAACTAAAGTTCAGCCAAACAAGCAACTAGACCTGCTCAGACCAGGGGCCATTGCTTAAACTTAGTCTCTAGTCTATGTTAAGTGTCTTAAGAGCTAGTCTGACTAACAGGTAATCAGTTTGATTTTTTGGATTCAATTTAGAATAATCTACATTTTTATGCTACTGAATTAAAACAAAAATGACCAGTTTTAAATAAATAAATAAATTAGCTGACTAACTTTAGCAAATGGCCCCCGATCAGTAATGACTATAAATGTAATTAAAAAACGTTGAAACCATGTAAGACCCTTCGGAGCCAGTTTTATCTCAATTTGTTAGGATGAATTCTAACAGCTGTAGTTTTTTTAAAGCTACAAAAATAAAAGTAATGTATTAATAATATTCAAAATGATTTATATTTATTATTTATAATTATTTATTAAAAATCAAACTATATATAACTCAAATTTAGACCAGCTCAGATCAGCTATTGACTAAATACAACCAACTAATCATGATTCAGGCAAAAGCGTGCTTCAAGAATGAGATCTAATCGCTAGCACTCCCTGAGCACATGTGAGTTAATGTATTCTCTTATCGGCAAGACATTCGGCATCATTTTTCATATCGGGACCATATTTACATCTAGAGCCATTATCGGCCGATTGCGATATTTGTCCGATAATATCGTGCATCCCTAATTATTTACATTTATGCATTTAGCAGACGCTTTTATCCAAAGCGACTTACAGTAAATTCAGGCTACACATGTTTTTGTCAGTATGTGTTCCCTGGGAATCGAACCCACAACCTTTGCGCTGCTAATGCAATGCTCTACCACTGAGCCACAGGAACATATAATTATAATGAGAATCAACCAAACAACCATCGAGACCTGCTCAGATCAGCTCAGACCAGCTAAAGACTACAAAAGGACAGCTTGGACCATCTAGAAACCATCCCTCAGAAACTGGTTCTGTTAGCATGAAAAACGTTCTAAAAGTGATAGATATTAATACACAACATTAGGACACTCAGCAGAACTTGTGTGATGTTTTCTCACCCTGACGTCGGTGGCGTCTCCATGCCGGATGTTGCTGGACCAGGTTCTGTGCTCGCTGTTGTTCTCAAAGTGATGGAAGATCTTCAGGACCCTGTCCGGGGCCCCGGGGACCCGCTCCGTCCCCGCGCTGAGACGGGCCTTGGCCCCGCCACCCAGGGTGTGGTTTGGGTTGGGCTCCAGGTATGCCGTCGCCATGCCTTTACTGTGCGCTAGGTGTCTGTCATATTCTGGACAGAAACAAGAGAACAGGGGAAACGGGTCAGGGTCAGATTAATAGAGCCATAATCAAATCATAGAGGCGGCAATTCAATAAACATAGCTGCATCATGTTTCAGAGAGAAGTACGGCTCTGGTGTTTACAGCATCTCAGAGTGAAAAAGAAAAGTTTATAAAAGAAATATATAATATAATATAAAATAAATTATTTTAAAATATTAAAATATAATTTTATATTTGTATAAATAATATATACAAATTAAAAATAATAAAAGTTGATGACAAAATGAAGACAGCCATTAATATTAGTATTATAATATAAAGAATAATTTGTATTATATAATTTTTCTAAAATATTATATTAAAAGAAATTTAATTAAAAAATGTAAAATAATTATGTATCTTATTTAACAGTGAAATATTTGTAATATTTCTTCTTATTTTGTTTAATATTTGCATTTATATAAATAAATAGTAAATATTAATAATAATAATCATAATAATAATAATTGAAAGTATTATTATTATATATTTTATTAATATTATTATTTTGTTAGTATTATTATTATTACTACTACTATTGTTATTATTATTATTATATTTATATTGATATATAATCAAACAAATCTAGCCAAATTTTGCAGCCCTATAAATCAGGGTTATTATAGTAAACTAAAACTATAATAATTAAACAATTGTTACTTACAATAAAATAAACATTAACTGAAATAAAATAAAATATAAAAAATAAACTTATTTTACTTCAGCCAGTTAAAAAATCTAATTTTCATTAACCTGATGTACTAAAAACACTAAGACTAAATAAAATTATATACTGTACATATTTAAAAAATGAATATAACAATTCATAAAAATGACAAAAACAACCAAAATTACTAAAACCTTATCTAAAATTTAAATTAAAAATAAAACTATTTCAAACTATTAATAAAAACTATAATATCATAATAATATAATTATTTGAATATATTCCTGAATAACACCTCTACAAATATGCGTAGGAAAGCCTGGAAAAAAATGCATTTCAATTTTCATCAGAAACAATGCAAATAGATTTTCCCCAAATCATGCATCGAAATGAATTACACCGGCTGTAAAAACAGACACTGTTTCCAAAGAAGAACGTTCTAACGTCCTCTCGCCTTCCTCACACCCCTGATTGAATCGGAGGACATGCTCTTCGGTCCTGACGCTGAGATACAGCGAAGCGTGAACTGTGTGATACATCATCTCTCATGAAATGAAGAGGCGTAATATGACCTTACGTCAGGGGTAACAGACCAGGATCACTCATGGACTGAAGATTAAACATCTCTAGCTGGTTAAAGCTGGTGGTTGACCAGCTGTAGAAGGGTTGGTAAAGCATCTGGACTAATCCAGTGGAGAGTTATGAGTTTGTTAAGCTCGACACTCAATCCTTCTGCTGATCTTCTCAGCACACATTAAAGCACACGCAGGACAGATGGATGCTGGGAAGGATTGATATTTGAGCGGTGTAGAGGCACATCACGGCACTTTCCCATCAGCAGCATTCCTACAATCCCAGACGTCCGCTTATCACCATCACAAATATGAAACACGCCCGGCCGGCACACAGATGAACAAATACACACGGCAGCACGGTTACGCAACTCAGTTTCAGTTTAATACAAAACTAATCTAATAAAAGATCAACGACGAGTGCTTTCACAGAGATATGACAAACATAATATTTCAGGTTAAACACTCATTTACAGATGCTGCCAGTTACCTCAGGAAACATTCAGATTTCTCCTATATATATATATCAATTATTATTATTAGATTTTTTATAGATTTATATATAATTATACAAATTATTAATCAATGAGATATATATTGATGAGATTAGATTAATTGATGATATATACAAATATTTTATACTCATATAGCACCACACAAACAACACATATACAGTGGGGCAAAAAGTATTTAGTCAGACACCAATTGTGCAAGTTCTCCCACTTAAAAAGATGAGAGAGGCCTGTAATTTTCATCATAGGTATACCTCAACTATGAGAAAAAAAAAAAAAAAAAAAATCACATTGTAGGATTTTTAAAGAATTTATTTGCAAATTATGGTGGAAAATAAGTATTTGGTCAATAACAAAATTTCATCTCAATACTTTGTTATATACCCTTTGTTGGCAATGACAGAGGTCAAACGTTTTCTGTAAGTCTTCACAAGGTTTTCACACACTGTTGCTGGTATTTTGGCCCATTCCTCCATGCAGATCTCCTCTAGAGCAGTGATGTTTTGGGACTTTCAACTCCAAAGATGTTCTATGGGGTTTAGATCTGGAGACTGGCTAGGCCACTCCAGGACCTTGAAATGCTTCTTACGAAGCCACTCCTTTTGCCAGGCGGTGTGTTTGGGATCATTGTCATGCTGAAAGACCCAGCCACGTTTCATCTTCAATGCCCTTGCTGATGGAAGGAGGTTTTCACTCAAAATCTCACGATACATGGCCCCATTCATTCTTTCCTTTACACAGATCAGTCGTCCTGGTCCCTTTGCAGAAAAACAGCCCCAAAGCATGATGTTTCCACCCCATGCTTCACAGTAGGTATGGTGTTCTTTGGATGCAACTCAGCATTCTTTCTCCTCCAAACACGACAAGTTGAGTTTTTACCAAAAGTTATATTTTGGTTTCATCTGACCATATGACATTCTCTCAATCCTCTTCTGGATCATCTAAATGCTCTCTAGCAAACTTCAGACGGGCCTGGACATGTACTGGCTTAAGCAGGGGACACGCCTGGCACTGCAGGATTTGAGTCCCTGGCGCGCAGTGTGTTACTGATGGTAGCCTTTGTTACTTTGGTCCCAGCTCTCTGCAGGTCATTCACTAGGTCCCCGTGTGGTTCTGGGATTTTTGCTCACAGTTCTTGTGATCATTTTGACCCCACGGGTGAGATCTTGTGGAGCCCCAGATCGAGGGAGATTATCAGTGGTCTTGTATGTCTTCCATTTTCTAATAATTGCTCCCACAGTTGGTTTCTTCACACCAAGCTGCTTACCTATTGCAGATTCAGTCTTCCCAGCCTGGTGCAGGTCTACAATTTTGTTTCTGGTGTCCTTTGACAGCTCTTTGGTCTTGCCATAGTGGAGTTTGGAGTGTGACTGTTTGAGGTTGTGGACAGGTGTCTTTTATACTGATAACGAGTTCAAACAGATGCCATTAATACAGGTAACGAGTGGAGGACAGAGGAGCCTCTTAAAGAAGAAGTTACAGGTCTGTGAGAGCCAGCAATCTTGCTTGTTTGTAGGTTACCAAATACTTATTTTCCACCATAATTTGCAAATAAATTCTTTAAAAATCCTACAATGCTTTTTTTTTTTCTTTTTCTTTTTTGTCTCTCATAGTTGAGGTATACCTATGATGAAAATTACAGGCCTCTCTCATCTTTTTAAGTGGGAGAACTTGCACAATTGGTGGCTGACTAAATACTTTTTTGCCCCACTGTATATGCATACATGCATATAATTATATGCATATTAATTGATGGCATGATAAATGTAGACTTTTATACATACAAGACAACATTTGGAGGATTTTTTTGCCTATTTTAATGATCAACATGTCTGGACTGGGTGATTTCAATGTTATAGTATTGAGAAATGAATGAATATCATCAGTGAGAAACATCTGGATGCATTAAAGTAATGAGTACTGCATGAAAATAAAGTCACAGTGTAATAAAGTAATAATGGTTGTCATGAGATTCACCCTGCTGGAGAATTGAGGTTTAATACAGGCTTCATTTTATACCACATATAATTCCTTTCTTTGGGTTTGGGGATGAAATAATATTAATAACAATAAACGTTATTTTATATAGCGCCTTTATAAGTACATCTTAAAGTGCTTTACAAAACACAGTGTCAGTGAATGAGCAGAACACCCTCAGAGTCATGTAGGACACACACACACACACACACACACACACACACACACACACAGTGTCAGTGAATGAGCGTAACACCCTCAGAGTCACACACACACACACACACACACACACACACACAGTGTCAGTGAATGAGCCGTAACTCCCTCAGAGTCACGTAGGACACACACATACACACACACACACACACACACACACACAGTGTCAGTGAATGAGCCGTAACACCCTCAGAGTCACGTAGGGACACACACACACACACACACACACACACACAGTGTCAGTGAATGAGCCGTAACACCCTCAGAGTCATGTAGGACACACACACACACACACACAGTGTCAGTGAATGAGCCGTAACACCCTCAGAGTCAGGACACACACACACACACACACACACACAGTGTCAGTGAATGAGCCGTAACACCCTCAGAGTCACGTAGAACACACACACACACACACACACACAGCACACACACGCACACACACACACACGCCACACACACACACACACACACACACACACACACACACAGCAGTCTGTCTGCCTCATACATCAGAAAACACCAAAACATCACACAACTTAAACACTCAGAGTCAGAAGTCCTTCACAAGACAAAGTAACGTACTAAACTCTCACGAGTTCAGTGTCCTGTAGTGACCTCATGCTAGTGCTGGGCGGTATACCGGTTCATACCGAATACCGGTGTTTATTTTTCTTATGATATTAATTTTTAAAATACCGCAATACCGGTGTCATTTAAATAACGTTTGGAACGCGACACTGTTACAGATGGGTCTCTTTTCACTATTGAATTTTGGCGAGGATACAGCTGTATGTGTTACTAAGCGTGAAAGTTCCGAAACTGAAGCACTAGTATAATGTGATGAGAGAGAAGAAGTCATCCACAATATCCACATTGACCGCCACAAATATCCACCGTCCGCTGCATCAGCTCCCGCGTCTCTCACAATCTAAAGTTCTCCGTCGATACGACGGATTCCCGTCAATTGCAGGGTTTCCGCCTTCTTAAATTCACTTTTCATAACTTTAAGACCGTAAATACGCTTACATTTCTCAAATAGTGTTATAAATGTCTTGATTTCAGCTTGAATAGGTCTTAAATGAAGGAAAGACGAGGTGCATTCAGTCTGAGGGGGGTGTGATCAAAGCCTGGAGTGGATTAAAGCACGTTCCTCTCTCCGCTCTAAGCGTTCTGTAATCACTCCGCTCTGGATCCACTCCGCTTACATTCCCGCTCACGGAGAAACTGCTCCGTGTTCACTCCATTTATCCAGGGATAACTGAGGGGAAAGAAACATGTAGCGTTGTTGTTCTGCTGGCACACCAAAAATCATCCCCGCCTCGGCTGCAGTTTCTCACTGACAACATAGTAACGCTCGCATCATTCACAATCGGGTTCTTAGCAGAAAACACAGAGCAGAACTTGAATTTCGGCGCGGGATTGCGGCTATTAATAATAATTATACTCATTTCCGCAGGTTCCGACAGAATGCATCACATTTGCACGTGCTTTTAATTCTTGAGCTCACTCACGCGCTCTCAATGTCTGCGCACCCACAGATCGCGATCAGGAGAGTGACAGCTTTTAATAATTATAAGGGGAGTTTGCAAATGTGATATATTGATTTAATACAACAGATCAATAAACAAGTACTGCATGATTTTACTCTATATCATCAACGAAAATAATTCAAAATAAAGTTACAGCTGAGCCGTTGTGCATCTCTAAAAGCTAATTTATATTTAAAACATTAATGTCCACATGAATCTATGAATTTAATTGCACTCATGCCACATCTGAGCCTCATTAAACGTCTGAAAATGTACGTTCAAGCCACGTTTGTGTTCTTCTGTGCCACCTCTGTAGTACAAATAATTTTTTTTATTAATACTAATTTCATGATTAGTAACTTATTTGTCGTATTGTACTTATTATATTGTTTTAAATATACATTTTAAAAAGCTTATAAACATACATTTTTTTATTTGACATAGATGAAAATTATGCCATTGCAAAGGTAAAAAGAAAATACCCCTGTAAGTCACTTTAAGGAGTCAAATGTCACCGTGTTCGGAAGACTCATTTTTTATCAGAATTTTTGTATTATTGATCAGAAGGCGCTCCTAAATATTTAAAATTAGGAGGACAAGCGCTCCTAATTACAAGAAGAAAAGCACCGCTCTTAAACTGTGATTGTGACTGTAGCTGTATGGCTGTGGAATGGGGTTTGGCCGAGGAAATATTTACAGTCAAAATATTTTTTTTTGCTTTAACCCCTGTATTTAGTGTGGAATTTTTTACAATATTCACTCATCATGACACTAAAATATGGCATTCTAAGTCAATCTACTGCAGTTTTTCCTCAGTCAGTAGAAAATGTGGTTAACACCTGGTCATCCATGGGGGAAAAAAAATACCGTCATATACCGTGAAACCGGTATAATTTAGAAAAATACCGTGATATACATTTTTGGTCATACCGCCCAGCTCTACCTCATGCCATAGATCACTGCTTCCAGGAATCAAAGCGTTCTGAACACTAGCACTGTTCAGACAAACATCACTGAAGATGACACATACACTACCATTAATAATACTTTTGAAGTCTCTTTTGCTCACCAAGGCTGCATTTATTTGATCAGAGATACAGTAAAAACAGTAAAAAATTGAAATATTATTGCAATTTAAAATAAGTGTTTTCTATGTGAATATCTGTTAAAATGTAATATATTTCTGTGATGCGGCGCTGTATTTTCAGCATCATTACTCCAGTCTTCAGTGTCACATGATCTTCAGAAATCATAATAATATACTGATTTACTGCTCAATAAACATGTCTGATTATTCTCAACGTTGAAAACAGTCTTGCTGCTTTATATTTTTGGGTAAAACATGATACATTTTATTTTCAGGATTATTTGATGAATAGAAAATTCAAAAGAACAGCATTTATCTGAAACAGAAATCATTTGTAACTTCATAAATATCTTTACTGCCACTTTTGATCAATTTAATGCATCCTTTTTGAATAAAAGTTTTCATTTGTTCCAAAAAAAAAGCCTCAAAATGTTGATCAGTAGCATAAACAGCTGTCTATCTGAAGCCAAACCGTAAACTATGAGCATCAGATCATCTCGTGGACGTGACAGTCCTACCTGTGAGAAGAAACGGCCAGCAAACACACGGCACAGCAGAGTCATGAGACACACGTCCATCTCTGTCGAGGAACATGAGGAGAGACGTGCGGCACACAGAAATCCCCGACACACGTCTGAGCCTGCCTGTTACAGCTCGGGAGTATCTGACACACACACACACACACACACACACACACACACACACACACACACACACACACACACACACACACACACACACACACACACACACACACACACACACACACACACACACACACACACACAGTACACACAGTACACACACACACACACACACACACAGTACACACACACACACACACAGTACACACACACAGTACACACACACACACACACACACACACACACACACACACACACACACACACACACACACACACACACACGGCCGAGCCTCTTCCTCTGACAAGCTCTCATCGCTCCAGTCACAGCCGTGTGTGAGTCATGTTTACCTGCACATCACTGATGTCTCATGCAGACTCATCTGCCGCCCAGGTGTGTGGGGGCGTGGCTTAAGACAGGACACACCCCTACAACCTTTTACACAGCAAATACTGTACTAAAGCTCACATAGTACAAAGAGACTTACAGGCTCTGCTTCAAAACCCAGTGAGCGTGTTTGCTGCATACTGTCTACATAAAGTTTACCTTACCTTACCTTACCTTACCTTACCTTACCTTACCTTACCTTACCTTACCTTACCTTACCTTACCTTACCTAGGCAGCATCCAGACTGAAATCGCTCTACATACTGTAAGCAACAACATGCAACAAAAAATGAGCACTCCTCATTAGAACCACATGAGACGTGACTTACAAATGAGTTGTGTATGAGATGAACACTGCATTTTAACCCTATATGCATACAAACAAACGACATGCAAAAATACTGGATACATTTTTAATTACATTTATCTCTTTCAATTACAGTGAACAAAATACATTTAATAAACTTAACTAATCCATAACCACAGAAGGCAATTACTATAACTCCTATTTATATATTTAAAATAATGAATACAAAATAATAATAGCAAATAATAAAGAAATAATAGAAATTAAATGAATTAATAAAATAGATAAACTATAATTTTTATGTATTTATTATATTTATCGTTATTTTCATTTTTATCGTTTTTGCTTTTTTATACATTATTTTAAATAGATAATTTTTTGTTTATTTTATTTATTTGTTTTTTAACAGAAAATTTCACTGGATTTTCTGCACTGCAGTAGCTTGTGTGTTAATCGGGTTTGGACTTTAAATCTGGAATCATATGCTGTGAATATTGTTGGCTTCTATAACAAATTGCTTGTGGCTTTCCTCATGTGTAAGGCGCTTTGGATAAATGAAGAAATGCTAAATGACTAAATGTAAATGTTTAACCTGGTACAATGAATTTATGTGGTGCCAGATTAAAATATCATATGGTTTTGGAGCGATATATTAAAATATCATATGGTTTTGGAGCGATATATTAAAATATCATATGGTTTTGGAGGATATATTAAAATATCATATGGTTTTGGAGCGATATATTAAAATATCATATGGTTTTGGAGCGATATATTACAATATCATATGGTTTTGGAGCGATATATTAAAATAGCATATGGTTTTGGAGCGATATATTAAAATATCATATGGTTTTGGAGGATATATTAAAATAGCATATGGTTTTGGAGCGATATATTTAAATATCATATGGTTTTGGAGGATATATTAAAATATCATATGGTTTTGGAGCGATATATTACAATATCATATGGTTTTGGAGCGATATATTAAAATATCATATGGTTTTGGGCGATATATTAAAATAGCATATGGTTTTGGAGCGATATATTAAAATATCATATGGTTTTGGAGGATATATTAAAATAGCATATGGTTTTGGAGATATATTTAAATATCATATGGTTTTGGAGGATATATTAAAATATCATATGGTTTTGGAGCGATATATTAAAATATCATATGGTTTTGGAGCGATATATTAAAATAGCATATGGTTTTGGAGCGATATATTAAAATATCATATGGTTTTGGAGGATATATTAAAATAGCATATGGTTTTGGAGCGATATATTTAAATATCATATGGTTTTGGAGGATATATTAAAATATCATATGGTTTTGGAGCGATATATTACAATATCATATGGTTTTGGAGCGATATATTAAAATATCATATGGTTTTGGAGCGATATATTAAAATATCATATGGTTTTGTAATGATATATAAAAACATCATATGGTTTTGGAGCGATATATAAAAATATCAGATGGTTTTGGAGCGATATATTAAAATATCAGATGGTTTTGGAGCGATATATTAAAATATCATATGGTTTTGGAGCGATATATTAAAATATCATATGGTTTTGGAGCGATATATAAAAATATCATATGGTTTTGGAGCGATATATTAAAATATCATATGGTTTTGGAGCGATATATTAAAATATCATATGGTTTTGGAGCGATATATTAAAATATCATATGGTTTTGGAATGATATATAAAAATATCATATGGTTTTGTAGTGATATATAAAAATATCATATGGTTTTGGAGCGATATATTAAAATATCATGGTTTTGGAGCCGTATATTAAAATATCATATGGTTTTGGAGGATATACTAAAATATCATATGGTTTTGGAGCGATATATTAAAATATCATATGGTTTTGGGCGATATATTAAAATATCATATGGTTTTGGGATATATTAAAATATCATATGGTTTTGGAGGATATATTAAAATATCATATGGTTTTGGAGCGATATATTAAAATATCATATGGTTTTGGAGCGATATATTAAAATATCATATGGTTTTGGAGCGATATATTAAAATATCATATGGTTTTGGAGCGATATATTAAAATATCATATGGTTTTGGAGCGATATATTAAAATATCATATGGTTTTGGAGGATATATTAAAATATCATATGGTTTTGGAGGATATATTAAAATATCATATGGTTTTGGAGCGATATATTAAAATATCATACGGTTTTGGAGCGATATATTAAAATATCATACTGTTTTGGAGCGATATATTAAAATATCATATGGTTTTGCGATATATTAAAATATCATATGGTTTTGGAGCGATATATTAAAATATCATATGGTTTTGGAGGATATATTAAAATATCATACGGTTTTGGAGCGATATATTACAATATCATACGGTTTTGGAGCGATATATTAAAATATCATACGGTTTTGGAGCGATATATTAAAATATCATACGGTTTTGGAGCGATATATTAAAATATCATACGGTTTTGGAGGATATA
Source organism: Gymnocypris eckloni scoliostomus (assembly GCA_027564155.1). Taxonomy (NCBI): domain Eukaryota; kingdom Metazoa; phylum Chordata; class Actinopteri; order Cypriniformes; family Cyprinidae; genus Gymnocypris; species Gymnocypris eckloni. Next base: position 33,442,423 of record CM050421.1, read on the forward strand.
TTAAAATATCACACGGTTTTGGAGCGATATATTAAAATATCATATGGTTTTGGAGGATATATTAAAATATCACACGGTTTTGGAGCGATATATTAAAATATCATATGGTTTTGGAGGATATATTAAAATATCATATGGTTTTGGAGGATATATTAAAATATCATATGGTTTTGGAGCGATATATTAAAATATAATATGGTTTTGGAGCGATATATTAAAATATCATATGGTTTTGGAGCGATATATTAAAATATCATATGGTTTTGGAGCGATATATTAAAATATCATATGGTTTATCGATGAGTAAATCATCTTTTCTGAGCAATTTTTTATTTCCCATAGTACAGATGATAAAATAATTTCCCAATACAAGAAAAAAGCAGCACAGAAACAGTCATGTCACCGTGAATAAAACGGGCAACGCTGAAGGAAATCTCTTCTCACCGCGAGCAAACGTGACCGCAGCGGGATCTGAATATATCTCTAATGATTTCACAATCTGTAATGTCACAGCTCAGTCTAATTCAACTGCTCCACAGGCCAACGACCACATCGACACCATCTGCCCTGCGAAAATGAGTCATTTCAGGCGATGGCGTAGAGGTTTTGCAGAATTACCATCATCTAGGAGTCATGAGTCATTCCTGACAGCATGAGACGAGTCTGAGCGCAGGAAACGCTGAGTGAGCAGACGGAGAACACGAGGAACCGTCGCTGATGAAACATCCAGATGATCTATCCCAGCATGCACCAGCAGTGGAGCCAATGGAGCTACAGCTGACTTCATGTTCAGGGACACGGTGACCCAAATGAGGAGAAAGAGACCAGATGAGAGCACAAGAAGAGAGTACAGGAGATGAGATGAGACGAGACGAAACAGCAAGAGAGCGAAGAAGAGAAGAAGAGATGAGGGAAATAAAGAAAACAGATGTGATGAGAGAAAACAAGAACATGATCGAAAGTGAAAAGATGAGAAGATGAGCACAAAAGAGACAAGATGAAGTCTGAAGAGGATAGTAAGAGAGCGAAGAAGAAAGGATGAGATAAGAGAAAAGGAGAAAAAAAACAGATGAGAGTAAAGAAGAAAGGAAAGGAGAATGAGATGAGATGAGGAGAGAGCAAAGAAGAGATGAGATGAGAGCAATAAAGATGAGAAGATGAGCACAAAAGAGACAAGAGGAAGTCTGAAGAGGATAGTAAGAGAGCGAAGAAGAAAGGATGAGATAAGAGAAAAGGAGAAAAAAACAGATGAGAGTAAAGAAGAAAGGAAAGGAGAAACAATGAGATGATATGAGAGCAAAAGGGAAGAAAAGAGACAACATGATAGCAAAAGAGATGAGATGAAATAAGTGCAAAATAAACAAGATGAGATGAGGAGAGCAATAAAGATGAGAAGAGACAGGGTGAGGGCAAATGAGAAGATATGAGAGTAAATGAGAAGTAAAAAGAAGAGATCAGAGGAGAAAAACAAAGAAAAGAGATGAGAAACAGATGAGCAAAGAAAAGAATAAGAGAGAAAAGATGAGAGAAGAAAACTAGAAAATGTAGAAGAGACAATGAGAACAAAGGAGAAGAAATGAGAGAAGATGAGTGCAATGAGCAATAGAGAAGACAAGAGAGCAGTAAGGAAAAGAAGAAATGAGAGCCAAAAAGAGATCAGAAGAGAGCAAAGAAGAAACGAGAAGAGAACAAGGGAAGACATGAGGGGAAAAAGAGTTGAGAAGAGATGAGACAAGATGAGAGCAAACAAGACGACGAGTGAAAAAGAGAAGAAAAGAAATGCAAGACAAGATGAGTGAAAAAAAGAGAGTACTAGAAGCAAGAAACGAGTGAAACGGATGATACCAGACGAGGTGATCTGAGAGAAAAGGAGAGTAAAAGAGATGCGAGGAGACGAGGGACGCCCAGGTGACCTCACGTGACCTCTGAACACACGGCCGTATGTTAACATGCGTCACACACAAATCACTCCCCAAACACAAGCAGAACACCATCTGCATCATCCAGAGACACAACATTAAATCTGCTAAACACTCAGTGTGCATTAGATCTGATGATAATAACCGGCTCTTCAGGGGTCACAGATTATCTCTAGGATTCAGATACAAGATGCATGTTTGTCCATATTCTCCACATCTGCTGGTTTAATCTCACTAAACAGCCGTCTGATCTGATTTTACAGCTTCACATCAGTCAGCTGGGAAACATCCAGACCGCGTCACGGCGTTTGACAAGGACGTTTCTGTGTGTAACAACTCAACAATATCCCCTGTATATTCAGCTCTGTTCTCAGAGATTCTTCAGATTTACCTGCCGCTAATCAGACTGTGTCTAAACGTCCAGTTCTTGATCAGAGGACCACAGTAGTCATACAAGATTATAGATTACAAGATAATTCATCTTTTCATATTTTTATCATGCATTCATTTTACATCAATGCAACATTGCATAATAACTGCAAACAAGTGAATATAGGAATAAAAATGGTGTAAAACTTGGCTAGTGATGAAAAAGATGCACTCTTTACTTCATAATACAGCATATTCTCTTAAAGGCTTAACTAAAGAAACCAGCTTTTAGCATGAGATGAATCGTGAAAGTGATGCTTTCAATGCATCAAGAGGTCAAGATGTAATTATACAGAGCTGTCTTTGTTCAGCCGTCTCTGAAACGAATGAAATTCTGAATGAATTTATAAACATAATGAGCGTGTTTGCTACAGGATTATTTGATGTGTTCACTGTAATGAGTCGCAGCTGAAAGATTCAACACTGAGTGATGGAATGTTGACTTATAATTAATTTAACCAGGAACTGAAGCAGCTAAATCAAATCAACCAATTATAAGTAATTTACATATTTTCATTTTCAAATCAAAATTTCTCTTTCATGATTCCCTGGATGAACACGTTAAAACAGTGAACACACACACACATTGAGTCATTGAATTTACCTGTCAGTCACACAAGAGTCAATCAGATGAAGACTGAATGAGTGTTTGACTGATGGAGCATCAGAGAGTGCTGAACATGTTGACACACAACAATCACACACACACACACACACACACACACACACACACACACACACACAGAGTCATTGAGTTTAAATCAGATGAACACACACACACACACACACACACACACACACACACACACACACACACACACACACACACACACACAGAGTCAATCACACACACACACACACACACACACACACAGAGTCATAGAGACGGTTTACCCTGTCAGTCACACAAGAGTCAATCAGATGAAGACTGAATGAGTGTTTGCCTGATGCACACACACACACACAGGTGCTGACACACACACACACACACACACACACACACACACACACACACACACACACACACACACACACATTGTCATTGAGACGGTTTACCCTGTCAGTCACACAGAGTCAATCAGATGAACACACACACACACACACACACACACACACACACACACACGCACGACGCACGCACGCACGCCACGCACGCACGCACACACACACAGACACCCATTGTCATTGAGACGGTTTACCGTCAGTCACACAAGAGTCAATCAGATGAACACACACACACACACACACACACACACAGAAAGACAGACAGACAGACAGACACAAATTAAATCTCTTTCACAGAAAAAAGCAAAGTAAAAAAAAATATTGCCTAACGCTATAGCTTTAAAACAAAAATAAAGAACTGGTTTATGATTAATTACTTAACATTGTATGATTCCTCTTTGTAAGATGAGAAAAGCATTGGCTTAACATTATAAATTAAGATTATTCAATTAAGATAAATCTAAATAAAATTGCATAAAAGAAAACCAAATAAAAACCAAAAAATTGTTAAACAAATTAATACAATTTATAAAATTAAACAATTTTAATTTAATTAATAAAATTAAACAATAAAATTAAACAGTTAAACAAATTAATAAAAACAAACAAATTGTTAAAAAAACTAAACTAAAACAAACAAAAAACTCAATAAAAATCAGGACAAAGCAAACCTTATATAAAAATACATTAAAACAAAATAAAACAGAATAATAAAATAAAAACAAGATAAAACTAATAAAATTAAACTAAATTTAAAAACAAAATAAAATGATATATATATATATATATATATAAAATACAGTAATATAAAATTATATACAAAATAATAATTATTTAAAAAACAAAAATAGATTTTAAAAATAAACTAAATACAAAACAAAAAAATAATAAAATAAAACCCGTTCATTCTTTTAGAAATGTAGAAAGCAAGAGCACTAGTGTCAAAACCCTTCCAACGACAAACACATGACTGATTGCATGGCACTACAAACTACGTCAGAAACTCTGCAAACCTGTCACACAAACACTGCGCAGCACTACACAGCAAACAGACAGACGTGTACCTGCGGCCCAGCACAAGGGGAAAGGACTGCCGCGTCTTTTCTCCACGACCACGGCTGACCGCGGTCTGTCTGAGGCCGTGCTGAGGGTCAGCCAGCACCCGCCGCTCTCAAACACCCTCATGACCCAGCGACGTCCCGCCACACAGTAATCCACACAGAGGAGTCCTGACTCCGGGCGATCACAGGAGGAGCAGATGGTGTCTGTGTGGCTCTTCTTCACGGAGGCGACTGAGCCGATCGAGTCAGGGAAGGCCCGTGCAGAGGATCGAGGGGGAGGAGCCACTGCAGACTCATTAATATGCAAATCCCACACTCATTTCCTTCAGCAGTGGCTGTTTACCAACCCGCCCACGACTGCAAATCATCACTGACCTGCGTGCCTTTGTATTGCCTCTGTCCCCAAACGCCCATTTGTGTTTTCTTTACACTACAGCTCTCTAACTAAACCTAGTGAGCTGCCTTGCTCTTTCCTGCCTACACAGGCAGCTGCCTTCTTAGGGCCAATGACTCAGTTCTTTGTTTTCTACTATATTTGATTATTAGTCAACTTTGTATTATTATAGTAAATAAATAAAATAATAATAATAAACACTTTAACATCACTGTTTAAATTATTGTTGATCATTATTACAATTAGGGCTGCAGCTAACAATTATTTTTATTGTAGACTAATCTATCGATTATTTTACGATTAGTCGACTAATCTATCGATTATATTTTGGCTAGTCGACTAATCTGTCGATTATTATTTTATTGGTCGATTATTTTCTCATCAGTTGATGAATTCTTTAGCTAAACTATCAATAAATAATAACAGTAACTTCTGCTGTTAATCTTTTATTTTATTCAAACATTTTCTCATAATTAATACTTAATTATGAGAGTTATTATTTACAAAAAATAAATAATTCTTTAGCTAAACTATCAATAAATAATAAAAGTAACTTCTGCTATTAATCTTTTATTTTATTCAAACATTTTCTCATAACAAAAATAAATAATAACAACAACAAAGAAAGAAAGAAAGAAAGAAAGAAAGAAAGAAAGAAAGAAAGAAAGAAAGAAAGAAAGAAGAAAAAAAGAAAATAACAAATAAAGAAAGATAATAACAAGGAAAGAGAGAAAATAAAAAATAACAATAAAAAATGTATAAAAAATAAAAAACATAACAATATAGTAAACAGATTTCCTCAGCCTGAGGCTACCCACACTAACCTAGTCAACCAGTGCTGTAAACACGCTTGAAAACATCTGAACACAATCTACAGCACTGACTCAAACGATGAAGAAATGACACAATCTATTCAAAGCATGGGGCTGCATGGATTCTGTGCAGATCGTGTTGTGTATGTGGGTTCAACCAGCATCTTCTAACTGCTACAGCACAAATACATGTGTGTGTGCATCTCAGATCCACGTCACCAGGAGTTTGGAGAAAGTTTGGGGTCGAAATTTTCCAAAAAATGACTAAATCTGAGAAAAACGCCCACTGGGGATGTTCTGAAGGATAAAATGATTCATAAAGTAAATATGGTCTGAGGTTTGGGTTATTGTGTAGTCATTAGTTATGTAAACGTGTGTGTGTGTGTGTGTGTGTGTGTGTGTGTGTGTGTGTGTATGTGTATGTGTGTATGTGTGTGTGTGTATGTGTGTGTGTATGTGTGTGTGTGTGTGTGTGTGTGTGTGTGTGTGTGTGTGTGTGTGCGTGTGTGACTGAATCCAATCATTGGCTTTATCAGCAGGAGATCTTCTAAATACGGTTTTCCTTTTGGAGCTGGTCTGAGGTTTGGGTTATTGTGTAGTCATTAGTTATGTAAAAGTGTGTGTGTGTATGTGTGAGTGTGAGTGTGAGTGTGCGTGTGTGTGTGCGTGTGTGTGTGTGTGTGTGTGTGTGTGTGTGTGTGTGTGTGTGTGTGTGTGTGTGTGTGTGTGTGTGTGTGTGTGTGTGTGTGTGTGTGTGACTGAATCCAATCATTGGCTTTATCAGCAGGAGATCTTCTAAAGCTCTCGTTCATTCAGGATCCTAACAGATGGACCCAAACCCCGACGGTCAGAGCCGTCCTGTGTGTGAACACAAGATCTCTGAGCATCTGAACACTGCGCTACGAGAGGAAATGCCACGATGATTGCATTCCCAACGTCCAAAATCCACGCAGGGGACATGGGGTAATGTCCTCATAAGTCACCTTCTTGTAATACTTATGTCATACCCTAATATCATTATACAAATTTATGCCATCATTTGTCACAAACATGCACACACTCTCTCTCTCTCTCTCTCTGCTTCTGTAAGTTGTACGTATTTGTAAGTCAGTGTTATTTTAGCATAATTAATACAAAACAATAATTTTTCTTAATATTTTGAATTACATTAAAACATTTTGTTTTCTTTTAAACTATAGTTCAAGTTTTAGTAATTTTGTGTGGGAGGGGGGGCATTTAATATATAGTTTTTATACATTTTTACTCATTAGTTTTAGTTTATTATTTAACTTGACTGTCACATATTGTCGCAGTTTGAGGAACTGCTCAACTATTTTTTTGTAGATTTTAAACAATGTCCATTAAATTAACAACAATAAATACAACTTAAAAACTTTTAAATATCTGTAAAACCTAATAAAATAAAATAACTAGTGCATATAGGACAGTCCTGTTATTTTAGTACTTCAAGTTAAGCTAAATGAAAATGAGACATTTTGTCTTGGCATCTAGCTCAAATAAAATATGTTTATTTTTTTACAAATATTTTTAAATATGCTTATTTTATATCAACTCAAGTAACACAAACATGTTTTATAGTTTTAGTTCACTATAATAACCCTGCTGTAAAGCCAAAATGTCCAAAATATACAAAGCACACCTAGTACTGTATCCCATAATGCACTGCAGAGCCAGTGTGTGAATGAATGTCAGAATGTCAGAAATTTCTCAGACATTTTGAAAGCAAAGTGGTTCATAAAGTCAGAATGAGAGTTATATTTCAGAGATGATAACTGGACGTCACCTGGAAGACACACGGGTGGTTAAATTACTGCCCTAACCATGACAGCACACACAATCAGACGCAGTGCTGGCCATTCATGCAGACACTAACATGAGCTGTGGATCTACTCCCCTACTCAAAACCCCAAACACAGAGAGCGCCAGACAAAGAGGCTGCTGGGAAGGGAGTGGTGCAGCTCTTTCCTATACAAACCCTTCACATCCGGCCCACTGATCCTGACAAAAGACTTTACAAACGCCTCTGACTCTCTCAGCAGGACACACTGCTGCACTGAGACACACTCCACGCTCCACCGCACGCTTCACACACACACACACACACGCACACACGCACGCACGCTCGCACGCACACACACACACACACACGCACGCGCACGCACGCACACGCAAAACGCATGCACACACACGCACGCACATGCACACGCATACACACACGCACACTCAGACACACACACACACACACACACACACACACACACACACACACACGCATACGCACACGCACACACGCTCGCACGCACACACACCACGCACACACGCACGCACACACACACACACACACACACACACACACACACACACACACACACACAAAACGTACGCACCCACACACCATGCACCGGACGGGACTGAGGAGGGGTCAGGACTACAGGAGGCAGAGTGTATCCTTTGGCACTGAAATCTCAAACTGAAATCTCAAGAGATCAAGCTTCAGAAGACAATAAAGAAAGAAAGAAAGAAAGAAAGAAAGAAAGAAAGAAAGAAAGAAAGAAAGAAAGAAAGAAAGAAAGAAAGAAAGAAAGAAAGAAAGAGAGAGAGAGAAAGAAAGAGAGAGAGAGAGAAAGATACGGCTTTCCTGTAGCTCAACTGGTAGAGCATGGCACTAGCAATGCCAAGATCATGGGTTCGATTCCCAGGGAAAGCAAGAGCTGATAAAATGTAGAAACTTGAATGAAATGTAAGTCGCTTTGGATAAAAGCGTCTGCTAAATGCATAAATGTAAATGTAAATGTAAAGAAAGAAAGAAAGAAAGAAAGAAAGAAAGACAATTTTTAGAAATATATAAAAATGAATAAATTATAAAATTACAATGCATTTTATATTCATTTCTATTTATGCAAATGTAAATAAATATTTTATATTAAATATTTTATAAAAAATTTTTATACATAAATAATATAATTATAATATATTTGTATGAATATATAATTTGAATATATACTTTTTTATAATATAATATAAACAATAAAAAAATACGTAAATCAATCAATAAATAAACACAACTGCAATATATTTATTATTAATGTATAATTATAATACATAATATTAATGATTTACTATCATTTTAAGTGTTTAATATATAATTAATAAAACTATTTAAATAAATGTATAATGTATTTTATATTAACATGTAATTTATATAAAAGATAAATAAAATTAATTAAATCATAATATATTTTATACTAACTATTTATCTAGAATATACTATAACTTAAAATAAATACAATTATAACATTTTATTTCATATGTATTTTATCTGAAATATAATATATAAAACCAATACATAAACAATAAAAGTATAGCATATTTATTTTAATATATAATTGATATAAAATATATATTTTATCTTATATAGTTTCTATAAAAATATGGAAATGTAAAAAAAGAAATACTAAAATCTGAATATATTATAAATAAATAAAACCGTGTGCATTCTGCAGTAAGTACACTAGTAGTGATTCCAAACACAGACTGCCGATGCTAGTGGAGTAATTAAACACTGTGGTGTTAATGAACGAGCTGCGACACATGCTGCTAAATCAGCTGCTTCTCATCAACTCTTTCTCCGTTTCTAACACGCTGATTAAACTTCACCTGCTAACAGTCAATCTCACAAAATCTGCGCTTAATTCTACACAATTGAATCTCGCACTTCTACTGGATTGATGCTTTCTGGACAACTTTCCAAAGTCTGTATTGCAGCACTTCAAGCGTTATTGATCACTTATGATTAATGGCTTGTACTGCAGCATTCATCACGGCCATTCATCACTGACTGAAAGCAGTAAACATACAATTAAATGAGCATTTCCACACGAGTCTGATCATCCTTTAATAATAGCTCAAGTCTTACAGTAAGCCAGCGGTTCTCAATTCCAGTCCTCGCGCCCCCCCGCTCTGCATATTTCGTATGTTACTCTTATCGCTTCAGATGTTTGTTCTATTGAGCATGGTGCCCTGCGAAGTGGACATCACAGGATATTCCTCCATGATTCCAGTTAGGCGAACGTATATATACCATTCAAAGTGCATTGAAGTGTGCGAGACGTGAATTAAAATTGTATATATTTACAGAGGTATATGATGTCACACTCGTCCGTGCGTGAAGACGTTGCGCAGCGCAAATCCATGAATGAATGTTCCCCTGCTCAGGGAGTAGGGAGCAATGGACACTGTGTAGGGAGCAATGGACACTGTGTAGGGAGCAATGGACACTGTGTAGGGAGCAATGGACCCTGTGTAGGGAGCAATGGACACTGTGTAGGGAGCAATGGACCCTGTGTAGGGAGCAATGGACACTGTGTAGGGAGCAATGGACACTGTGTAGGGAGCAATGGACCCTGTGTAGGGAGCAATGGACACTGTGTAGGAGCAATGGACCCTGTGTAGAGAGCAATGGACCCTGTGTAGGGAGCAATGGACCCTGTGTAGAGAGCAATGGACCCTGTGTAGAGAGCAATGGACACTGTGTAGGGAGCAATGGACCCTGTGTAGGGAGCAATGGACACTGTGTAGAGAGCAATGGACACTGTGTAGAGAGCAATGGACCCTGTGTAGGGAGCAATGGACACTGTGTAGAGAGCAATGGACCCTGTGTAGGGAGCAATGGACCCTGTGTAGGGAGCAATGGACACTGTGTAGGGAGCAATGGACCCTGTGTAGGGAGCAATGGACACTGTGTAGGGAGCAATGGACACTGTGTAGGGAGCAATGGACCCTGTGTAGGGAGCAATGGACACTGTGTAGGGAGCAATGGACCCTGTGTAGGGAGCAATGGACACTGTGTAGGGAGCAATGGACCCTGTGTAGGGAGCAATGGACACTGTGTAGGGAGCAATGGACCCTGTGTAGGGAGCAATGGACACTGTGTAGGAGCACTGGACACTGTGTAGGGAGCAATGGACACTGTGTAGGGAGCAATGGACACTGTGTAGGGAGCAATGGACACTGTGTAGGAGCACTGGACACTGTGTAGGGAGCAATGGACACTGTGTAGGGAGCAATGGACACTGTGAGAGCAATGGACCCTGTGTAAGGAGCAATGGACACTGTGCAGGGAGCAATGGACACTGTGTAGGAGCAATGGACCCTGTGTAGGGAGCAATGGACCCTGTGTAGGGAGCAATGGACCCTGTGTAGGGAGCAATGGACCCTGTGTAGGGAGCAATGGACACTGTGTAGGGAGCAATGGACACTGTGTAGGAGCAATGGACCCTGTGTAGGAGCAATGGACACTGTGTAGGGAGCAATGGACCCTGTGGGAGCAATGGACACTGTGTAGGGAGCATGTCCATCGGAACACAGTTCATGCATGGAGCGCACTTCTAACGAGCTGATTATCTGAATCAGGTGTGTTAACAAAGAGAGACATGCTAAATATGCAGAGCGGGGGGGCGCGAGGACTGGAATTGAGAACCTCTGCAGTAAGTCAATTGCAGCACTCCTAAGAAACACTGTCTGCGTCATGCATGGATTCTATTGTGCATGCAGCAGATTCCTGCAGTGCACCGCTGTCAGAAGCACACAGACTGTTGATTTGTGGCCTCCGCCGGTGACGTGCGTGTGAATCTGCTGTTTCTATGGCCCCAGACGGCCGGGTCTGTCCCGCACGGCACCCGCAGGACACTGAGGAACCGGCGGTGGAGACAGCGTTAATGACTCATCAGTTCATTTCCTCTCATTACCACATCAAACCAACCTCAGCGGGACCCAAACTAATGAATCAAAACCTCAACACATGCATGTAAACGGACACAAACACACAGCAGATAAAAACTAAAAAAATAACTAACAAGTACTCGGCTATTATGAGCTTTTTTGGACTCTTTTACTATTTTCGAGAACAAAAGATGCATTTATGTGTAGACTTTTAAATGATTATGGACTTTGTGAATTCTCATGATGTATTTTATTTAATTTATCTTTTTAAAAATGTTTATGGGGTAAATTGGTATTGACATTTCATTGTAACAGCACAATAATTAAGTGTTCCTTAATGACAAATATCCTTAGGTACCTGTTATAATGCTGAAAAAGTTAATAAATCAATATATTAATCTATATGAGCTATAATATAAATATGGTAATCATTCAAAAATATCATGCATTAATGAACCATGGTACTTCCACAGAATGTTGTAAGTGGCATCACCTTCTCTGACCAGTGGAATAAATTAATCAATTAAAATAAATAGAAATTAGATATTTAGATATTTATAATGGAAAATAACAAAAATACTATTAAAAATAAATTTACAGAGATTATTAGTCTTTTTTAATGTTAGTTAATAAAAATCAAGTTCATGCTTGTTCTCATGGCACTAGATAAAGTTAAAAGAAATAAAATGCATTAAATTCTGAAATCAACATTAATTAATAATAATAAATGCTTCAGATGAATTGTTCATTGTTAGTTCATGTAGTATAACATATAGTAAAGTGTTACCATAAATGTATTTTTAAGGACAAAATTATGTTCTTAAATAAAGATAAAATAAAAATACATAGTTGAATTGCTATAAAGTTTCATTAGCTACTAATTATCATTATTTCTGACACATTAAAGCACAGTGAGCTCAACAGAACAGACAAAACCTCACAATCACCATCCACAGCCTTCACAGCCGCTCAGTCTCAGATGATTTAGTCTGGGTTACTCAGCTTGAAATAAACACAGAGAGAGAGAGATTATGATGAAGTCACTCACCGGTGTAAAATGAAATTCTGGAAATGTCTGTGGAGAGAGAGAGAGAGAGAGAGAGAAGGGAGGTCAGGTCTTCTCAGCACATTGAGCAGAGCATGTGGTTTTATAGGTCATCTGTGATCTCAGGGGACGGAGATACGGGATCCACGGCGCCCCCTGTCTGCGGTGCAGAGCGCTGCGTATCTGGGACAAACTACAGCCAAGCCCACCGGCCAAATCATATTCATAACACACTGAGAATAACCAGAAGATGCACGAGTGCTCGACTTCATTTACATCTGGGACATCAACTTTGTCTCAGATGTTTCTATTAAAGATCCTCAGGAGAGACACAAATGAGTCAATAGTTGACATACAGTAAGATTATAAAGCAGGTCAGATCATTTGATTAAAAGACTGGGTTCACACTATGATGGAAGACTTTAGTGTCTTGACAAACCACTGAGATCTCTTCTGAAACTCTAGAGGAGACACTTGTGAGATGAATGGGATCTTTTCCTCAGGAGAAACATTTGATAAAGCCTGAAAAACAAGGACCAAATAAGAGGATAGAAGGTAATAAAGGGATATTAAAAGAGATATTAAAGTGTCCAGCTGATTTTCAATTCATTTTTATTTAGGTATCAACGTTGTCTCAGAGGTTTCTACTAAAAATCCTCAGAAGATATACAGTAAAAATAGCTTTACACGAGTCAACAGTTGTCATCTGGTAAATGTATATAGTGCTACAGATGAATGTGGAGCAGCTCAGATTGTTTGATGAGAAAAGCTGAGTTCATATTGAGATCTTTATAAGTCATTAAGATCTCTTAATAATAATAATAATAATAATAAACTTTATTTTCTATAGCGCCCTTAAATGAAGATCTCAAAGCGCTTTACAACAACAAATAAAACCATACACAATAACAATCAAAAACACTACAAATAAAACAATATAAAAATAAAACAAATGTTTAATTAAAAGCTACCCTAAAAAAATGAGTTTTAAGGCGAGATTTAAAAGTGCTAAGAGTTTTAGCTTGCCTTATCTCAATCGGTAAAGAATTCCACAGTTTTGGAGCTAATGAAGAAAAAGCCCTGTCGCCCATCGATCTTAAACGGGTTAAAGGAACAGTTAGAAGGCCAGTTTCAGATGAGCGAAGATCACGTGTTGGAGTATAAGGAATTAAAAGCTCAGACAAATATTGAGGTGCCAGCCCATGTAAAGCCTTGTAAGTAAGCATCAAAATTTTAAAGTCAACCCTAAAACTAACAGGAAGCCAATGTAAAGACTCCAAGACCGGCGTAATATGATCTCTCATCCTAGTTCTAGTAAGGATTCTAGCAGCCGAGTTTTGCACTACCTGCAATTTGTTTAGGGTAGCTTTTGACGCCCCAGCCAACAAGGCATTACAATAATCAATCCGGGTAAACACAAAAGTGATCTCTTCTGGATCTCTAGAGGAGACACGTGTGAAATGAATGTTTTTACTTCCTCGGGAGAAACATCTGAGATGCAGAAGCCTGAAAAAGTTCAAACCCAGAAGACAGAAGATATTAAAGAGAAATTCACTTGTTTTCAGTTCTGTTTCATCAACTTAGTCTCAGATGTTTGTCCTGATAAACTTCTCAATGAGAAGAGTCAATAGTTGTCATCCAATAAGAGGACAGAGCTATAAAACATACTCTATATTGCCAAAAGTATTGGGTCACCCTCTTCTAATGATGACTCTTCCAAGTTCTTCCACACTGACTGAATCATCATTTCTCTTTGATCAGTCTTATACACAGAGACACTGTCATGTTAGAATAGAAAAGGGTCCTGTCCAAACTGTTGCTATTAAATTAGAAGA
>CM050421.1:33461664-33495711 GCA_027564155.1 Gymnocypris eckloni scoliostomus
CATAATATTTATTTTATTTGTATGTATTTTACATATTTATCTTTAATTAAATATTTACATACATATAATTTTAGAATATAAAAATATAGAATATATTGTAGAATATAAAAACAATATTATAATAATATTTTAGCTAGTTACGCATCCATAGGGCACATAGGTGCTACATAGGGTATGTAAGCTGAACCCCTTCACCGTTAGTGTAAGGAAGCTTTCCTAAATCGTCAACATTCCCATGGGTTGAGTAATGAAATCAGGCACTTACAGATGCGTTTTACCATTATATGAGCCAGAGAATCCTGTAAACCTGCATCTACCCTCACTCCTCATTTGTCGCTTTGGATAAATGCGCCTGTTAAATGAATAACTGTAACATACTCTGAGATGTCGCGACTTTATCAGTGTAAAGTTGTTGGCACGATGCTGTTGATAAAGAGTGTGAATGAGGTGAACAGATGGAGGGAAACGAGAGACGGGCATCAGCTGTACGTTAGTCAAGAATGAGATCCGGGTCACGGCACCAGATTCACAGATGGGCTCTCTAGCATCTCCCATAAACTCTGGCAGCAATAACTCTGCCGTTATGGGCTTTGATGTGGACAAACTATAACAACCCAGAACAGACTCCTTTATGAGCTCTGACATCGGATCCTAATGGATGACAGACTCAACTACAGATACGCCAGATCTCCTGACCCTCACATGTGGATTCCTCGACTTTTCTCTCCAGACACCAATTATACACACACACTCCAAATAATCAATATTGTTAGCGGCTAATCAAATCTACATGTGAATGGCAAAGCCGCTCTATTGACGGTGTGTCCAGAGATTAAAGGATCAGTGTGATTTTAACACACTTCTGTCACACTTCATATACTCTGGCGGATATTTTTAATGGATCGTTCACACTTCTCCATGTCAGACCCTTTCTTACGCAGCAGTCTTGATGCTGTCGGCTCCATATGTCACACGCTGAGGATCGGGACGCGATTCAAAGGTCACCAATAGAGAAGACGAGCAAGACTGCGCAGACCCAAACACCTGCTTATCAAGCTGTTAGTCTTTGAGCTCGGCTGGTTATGTGAGGATGGAGTGACACTGAACACAAACGGCTCTAAGTTTCAGCTCCGTCAGGATGATAACGCACAAACTGCTCCAACTGCAGCATTATCACAGTCACTCAAAGCAGATACGGATCTGATCTTAATGACAGGATGATTGTGTATTTATCCGACAAGCTGATTAAAGGGATAATTCATCCTAAAATGAAAATCCATTCATCATTTACTCACCCTCAAGTTTTTGCAAACCTGTATGAGTCCCATCTGTTTCTGGTTCCCATTGACTTCCAGTGCTTTTTTCCATATTATGGAAGTCAATGGCTACTAGCAAATTTTTGGTTTCCAACATTACTCAAAAAAAATCGTCTTTTGTGTTCAGCAGCAGAAGAAAAATCATACAGGTTTGGAGCAACATGAGAGTGAGAAACCTGTTACAAAATTTTTATTTTAGGCGTGAACTGTCCCTTTAAATGCACAAGTGATCACAAAAAGTCCTGGCCAAAAATAGCACCAAAAAGAGACCCATTTTTTTCACAAAATCTGCTCAAAAGTGACTGACATAGTCATTAATCTGTTACATTTTCCTGAAAAGAGCTAACGAAACCTATAATTAAAGAAAAACAGAAATTGTAAAAGTTTGGTTATTTAAAATAAAAAAAGTATGCTTTTATTCAGCAAATATGCATTAAAGTGATCAAATAAATGCCGCCTTGATGAGCAGAAGAGACTTTTATTCAAAACCATTAACAATGTTACTGACCCCAAACTTTTGAACAGTAGTCTAGGCCAATATGACTGGATCTACAACTTTTTAAAGAGATTTGTCAGAAGTACAATTCACTTCTTTAAGCACAAAACTTTGAAAAGCTACAAAAAGCATCGGAGTAATAAACCTGCGTTCAGATCTCAGTGGTACCTTATTAAACCGCACTTGCCCTTGAGCATCTATAAATAATACAAGCATCTGTGTCCTAACTCAGCAAAACCGCCCCAGCTGTGATTTATTTACCTTCAAACCGGGCCGCGGCGAGAGGTTCTGCTGCAGAGGACAGACGACGGCTTTGTCTCTCAGCTGTAATTACTGAATGACAGGATGACGGACGGAGAGAGTGTCATTGACGCTGACACTCTCTGTACTGCATCAAAACACTCACACGTGTGCTGACCAAGGACATGATGTTAGGTGACTTCTCAGTTTACATGCACAACAATAACTATCAAAAATCTGCTCAGTTAATGTTGTTGCAACAAGTTGGATGGTCTGAATGCATAATAATCTGAAGACGCCCGTCTGTCTGAGAGCTTTAGGTTCATTTCATTCACAGTCACCTGATTTACATTAGACTGATTTACGTTCAGCTTTGAAGATGCTTCTTCAGATGGTTTCTGTATCTCTCTAGAAAGCACCATATCTAAGATGATATCTGTGAGGATCACACATCAAACGAGCAACTCGTACTACCCATAATGCACTGCGGCACCAGTGGGGGTTGCTTCCCATAGTCCTCAGCGTGACAGCGAGCAGCCAGGTGCTGATGCAGCAGGACTGATACAAGGTCAGAGAGAAGAGAGAGAGAGAGAGTGGAAACTTGTGAAACTTTTTTTGGAGAGAGTTTAATGTTTGAAATGGGAAAATACTATTAACAGTACAGGGAGAGAATTGATAATATTATTAATAATTGTATTATTTAAGATTGAAAATGCTTCTGTTAATGACGCTCTTAACAATATAATAGTCAACATTTGATGCAGCTGATGTAATCTAAGAGAAATGTACACAGGAAAAAAAAAACTTTTATTTAGAAAAAGTCTTTCTTACAATTCTTTCTTACAATAACAATTCTGTGTTCCTGTGTGGCTCAGTGGTAGAGCATTGCATCATCAGCGCAAAAGGTTGTGGGTTCGATTCCCAGGGAACACATACTAATGAAAATGTATAACCTGAATGCACTGTAAGTCGCTTTGGATCTGCTAAATGCATAAATGTAAATATATATTTTATAAAATAAACAATACACTAGCTTGTGTAGTGTTTTTTAAAAAGGAGCAGAATCCTAATGTGGCATTACATTTTCACATTCTCTCACATTCATATTCTGCAGGCAACTAATTTCTCAGAATCAAGTTTAGTTCTCATCTCATCCATTTCTTCAAAAAATAAATACAATAATAAAATAAATAATACAATTAAATACAAATAAAATCATTGGAATAACATAATTAAAACCTAGTTTTCTAGTGTTTATATATATATATATATATAGACAAAGGCTATTTTCACATTTTTCTGGCTACCAGTTTCTCTGAATCAAGTCTGTGTGGCTGACTGCATCATCTCATTCATCTGGAAATGAACCCAACATCTGCACTTTCTCTGAACATGTTTAAAACACTCTATTGAGGAGAAAAAAACATTCACCACCCACTTTCCTAAAGCAGATTATCTGCCCACCGAATACACAGAAAAGTTCTGAATGAAACATATTTTGCATTTGTCACAATGCATTCTGCCATTGCTTTCTCTGCAAGTGATGTTGCCTTGGTAAAAATGACCAAAATATGGAAAAATAGAACAGAACTTGGAGGGGAAATAAAACAGAACCCGGGAAAAAATTTAATGCTTTTCATTGGGCCCTAATCTATGAGGGCTAATAATGCTGCCTAGTTAGGCAGCTCACTAGGATTTGGAACAGAGCTTAACAAATATAAAATTATAAATTCAGCAGTTTATGTTTATGACTTCAACAGCTGTGCATAAACACTTCATTTCACTTCTAAACACAAAGCACAGATATAATAGTGTCACGTGAGTGAACTGAACTCAACCGGATCCGACAGATGATGAAGGGCTGTTTAACACACACACACACACCCTCCTTCCTCTATGTCATTGTGTGCCACTATGTGGGGTGAGAGGAACACGCCTCATTCAAGGGGCCTGGGGCAAAACAAGCACGCTGACAGACATGCTGACACACACACGCTGACACACACACACACACACACACACACACACACACACACACACACACAGCATGCACGCACACACACACACACGCTGACACACACACGCTGACACACACACACACACACACACACACACAATGCACGCACACACACACACGCTGACACACACAATCACACACACACACACACACACACACTACAGGCTCAAACACCTGCCAAACACACTCAGGCCAGCAATCATGACCTCACACACACACACACACACGTGCGGCACGCTTCCAAGCGCAGGAAAGCAATCAGTCATAAGTAATCCCAATATCAGGGTCATAGAGTTCAGCGCATGTACCGACAACACACATGAATACAGTCAGAACAGAAATAATAACCACACATACATCAATCTGCATCTGACCTTAATATCATTATGCCAACAATAACAACTCCAAACGCTAACAATAGACTCTCTTCATTAATTATCATACAGAAATATGCATTTATGCATGCAGACGCGTTCAACCTACATTTTGCTTACAATTCCCCAAAAAAGCCCACAGTAAACAGAAAACACAGAATTACACATGCATACTTCAAAAGATGGCAAATACTTCAACCAGTGCAGTACTAAACTATTATCCATCTTTAAATGCATTTCAATTTTATTGTCAACTTTAAGTGTTTTTTAGATAGATTTTAGTGAGAATACTTCAAAATAAATACATCATATTTAAATTGTGCAAGTGTATATATTTATTATACTGGTAATCAGATTCAAGTAACAGACAAAAAAAAGTGATTGGTATCATTATCGATTAATAATCTGAACCAGGAAACATTATTTATGCATCCCAAAATATAAAAAACTATTAGGGATGCACAATATAAATTGGACAATATTTGCATTTTACACATGATCAGTATAATTAGTCCATTAATAGAAGCCGAATCTGATTATTTTGTTTTTTACAAAATATTGCAAAGTTCTTGATGTCAGACTTAAGCAATTAAAATCTATTAAGTAACTAATTAAGTAACAAATGAACCAATTTCTGTTACAAATTATAAAGATGCATGCTATTTGCAATAAAATGTATTGCCGATGTATTATAAAATGAGCATATATGCACATTAAATATTATATATGCCCATATAAATAATTATATTTTATAGCATTACATTTGAATGCAAATATTATAGATTTATATTAGGTATATTCACTACCGGTATAAGATTAAATGTCTGTATCTGTCTAATTATCAGTCTCCTTATGCACTTTACATAATGTTTCTTCATAAAGATATGACTATTTAGTACATCGGGATGTGTTAAAACGATTAAATATGTATTTCAGTAAAAGTTTTTGACCATTTTAGCCTCAACATGCAGCGTTTTCCTTCTGCTGCAAGTATTCAAACCAAAATTGTTGTCAATTCAATTTTCCCATTCAGACATGAGCAGAACTCATTAGAGCATGTGGAAACGGAAGCCTCTCTCTCCGTCACAGCACACACACACACACACACACACACACACACACACACACACACACACACACACACACACACACACACACACGTTCAGATGTGGGAGCAGCAGGAAAAGCTCTTACCATGGTACAATCCTTCCATTAAAGACGAGGAATCTTAGTCCACCACGAGTACTCTGTAGTATCCGTAAAATACACTTCCACACACACACACGTTAAAACGCAGCGGTCCGGCACACAGGCATAGTACTGCGAGAAAAACTGGATCCGGCATGCAGAGGAGCATTGGCGGTGTGAGCGCGTGCAGAACGGACCGTTCTTTGTCTCTCATTCGCAGCTCCAGAGAATAGATGAGAGGAGAAACTCGAGGGGGAGGGAGAGAGAGAGAGAGAGAGAGGCTCTGGTAACCGCCGGTAACGGTGAGATCAGCACATCTCCACCCCCTTCATCCCCTCGGAGGAAAGCACAGCAGACTGTAACTACAGCTCTGCAATCATGAAAGGACAGTTCACGCAATCATTTTGTCAGGATTTTCTCACCTCATGTCATTCTAACCGCATGTTCTCTTTCTTGAATGAATGACAAAATGTAATGCATTCAATGCGGTGGTGATTTATAGTGTCGAGCTTCAAAAACACCACAAAAATGCCCCGATAGACATTTTACCGTCTTAAATCTCATTTGCACTTGAGTTTAGTTCAAAAACAGCACATTATAAGATGTGTTAAACCAGATTTTATGTCACTGCCAATATAAATGAGATTTGAGAGTACAGCTTAAAGATTTTGGGAAAATACATTATTGTAATGTTTCTGATATAAAATCATAATTGCATTTAAAATGCAGTTTTAAAAGAAACCCTGGTTTGTAGGACTGTAGAATTTAACTCCAAAATTTAAAAACACGATTATATAACAATAAGACCATAAAATAATAATAATAGATAAAAATTAGGGCTGTCAATTAATTAAAATACTTAATCGCGATTAATCGCATGATTGTCATGAGTTCACTCGTGATTAATCGCAACTTAATCGCACATTTGTATTTGTTCTAAATGTACCTTAAATTAATACTTTTCAAGTGTTTAAACTCTAATCAACATGGGCATGGATAAATATTGATGCTTTATGCAATATATGTTTATTATTATTGAAACCATCCTCAAAATAGAGCATGAAGTGTATACACGTTTCATAGATCAATAAACATAGAACAAATGTTTCATGTTTATTAGACACATGGAAAAAAGAACATAGAAACACCAGGTTCCCATTACTTCTCTTTCTCTGCACTGAGCAATTTACTTACAAAAACTGTTATGGTTTACATTTTCACACGACAAGGCAGATCACTTCATCTGAACATGCTGTACATTTATTATTACATTTGTTTCCCTCTCTGTGCCCACATACTGTCTTTGGATGCAGCCAAATTCTCAATAAAACTGTTTTCATTTACATATTTTGCTGTTTCTATTGTCATACAACGGAATTAATATGAAATAATGACTGAAACGCAACTCATTAAATAACCAGCTCTCCCTTTGAAAATGTTAATCTTCATAAAATCTTGATTTATAATCGAGCCGTCGTCTGATGAAATCAAATCCACATCAGATATAGATACCGATACTGCTTATCGATACTGGTACTTATCAATACTGTTATCTATACTATTTGGTGCAAATATATATGATGTGAAAAGCTGTTGAAAATGTCAAGTTATTTTATTGCTGCTGAACTTTAGCAATTGTATTAAAGTTCTTCAATCAGGAGCAGGGAGTTATTTCTCTCTTTGTGTTTTATTTTATTAATATGAAAGGAATAGTTCACCCATAAATTAAAATTGTGTTATAAAAATAAAAAAATTCTTCTGTTAAAACATAAAAAAAATATTTTGAAGAATGTATTAATTTGTCCTGAACAAATTCTTGTCCTGAACACAAAAGAAGATATTTTGAAGAATGTGGGTAACCAAACTGTTGCTGGTCATTAAATGGCATTTGACGTTTCCAGCTCAGTGCAGTGCGCAGTGTCACATGTCAAAATAAACAACACGTGTTGTCAGTGATTTCCGCCTCTAGAGGGCGCTCTCGTACTGTATAATGCCAGCGGACCCTTCTCAGCCACTCCAGCAACGGACACAAAACGAAAAACTATCGGCATGGATTTTTACCGATAACCGAAAGTTGCGGCAATCAACTTCTCGGTGCCGATTAATAATAAAACCGATTAATCGGTCTACCACTAATGTTTAGTTCTGTCCCTTTAAGACCTGCACGCATCGGTCTCTCTCTCCCAACTGTTACTTTACCTTTAGACATAACTAACTGTGTTTATATGTAAACCTTGTGTGTTTTTGACAGTATTAGAGCAATCTGACGATAACTAATGGCGCTTTTCCACTGCATGTACGGCACGGCATGCACGGTACGGTTCACTTTTGGGGGTTTTCCACTGGGTACTGTACCTGGTACCTGATACTTTTAGTACCACTTCGGTCGAGGTTCCATCGAGCCGTGCCGTTACCAAAAGCGTGAAAACTCTGCTGATCACTGAATGGCGGAGAGAATTACATTACGTCACTGAACTTATTAAGACCCTCCTCTACAGTCTGACCCACTAGATTTAAATCAGCACAGCCATGAAGGATCGGACGAACTTCTGTTTAAACAAACGCATTTTGCATCAACCACAAAATAGCAGTGCCGTTGTCTGTTGAGGAAGTTCAGGACGTTCTTCTCGTTGATAGCCGAGGAGCGGATCCAGCAAGAGCTTGATGGCGCGATGCAAGGAAAAGCCTTATGTATATAACGTTACTTTTGAACTTGCTATATTTTCAGAGTATGTTTTCTGTTTATATTTTTACCTCTGTATCTGTGTTTTGCTTCAATTAAAAACAATCTGATCGAATAAGTGTACCTCCAGACTATATTAAATGTGTATCATTGTATGAGCACGTAATGAACCTCTTGAAAAAGACAAATGATTAATGTGATTATAAAAACCATCACATAAATAAAAAACAAAAGGGATACATTGTACATTTTGAAATATTCAAAAGTTTATTGATAATTCACTTTACAGAACACGCTGCATGAATAGTTAACTAATCAAGTAACATTAACGCAGCACAAATACGAACATCCCTGCTCTCCTCCTCTACAGCCCGTGTCACTGTCACCACAGTCTCTGCTGCTGGGGTAAATCACAAGCATTCTCATAGACCTCTCCATTGTTGTTAAAAACATCCACATGCCGAGAGTGAAGAACACTATTCCGTCTCCTTTCTTTGTTGTGAGTTTGTTTGTGGTGTGTTTACGATGATGTCACGGCAGTAGAGGCGGCGCATATAACGACGCGTGAATAATCCCGCCCACTCTATAGCGGTACTAAACTGCGGTGGAAATGCAAACCGACCTCGAACAGGCTGTCGTACTGCCGAGCCGTGCCGAACCGTGACGTACCATGCAGTGGAAAAGCGCCATAAGATAACCAAGTAATCGTGTGCTGTTTGACTGGCCTTTAGTATAACTTATGCACGCTTCAGGTGCACGTGCTCTGAATAAGCGCACGTCAGAACAGCACGTGAATTAAATGCTTAACCGGCAAGGCTTTAAACTAAAGCACACGCAAATAATGTACTTGTGTGATTGTGAATAAGTGCAGTGTCTCGTGAGAGTAACTCTACCGCTGAGTCAACATTTGATGTGAATGTGACACGCCAGTTGCAGCTGGAGCCATGAAGCATAGTAAATACAGCGCATTGCATGTTGTGTTTTGTTAGTAAATGTTTCATTATATTTCTGGTGTTGCCTCCTTTGTTCACTATTACACTACTGCATATATTACATCTGACACTGGTGTAGCTTAGTTTAGTAATGTGAGCCCACACTTTTTCACTCTTGCCGCCAATGATTGCACTCAAACACACACACACGCACACATACACACACACATGCGCACACACACACACACACACACACACACACACACACAAGCACAACACACACAACACATGTACATGGATATCACACGCACGTCGAGCAAACGACAGCCACATCATTCAGTGAAGAAAAATGACAAGCAGCAGCTTTTAATTTGTCATTAGCATTGACGTATACGGAGATAACACAACGCAAGTATCGATAACAGTATTATTTGTCCTGAAGCATTCCGGTAGTCCGGTATTGACCCAATTACTTACCGGTCCAAAAAAAGACCGGTTCTCGGTACCCATCCCTACTAAGCGGACTCCCAAAAATAAAGCACGGCCCTAAACAAACACAGAAGGAGGCATATGACACTTCAGTCTGAGCACAAGCAGACATGTTTCTGTACATATGTGGTGTAAAACACGTCTGCCAGCTGGAGCGAGTCCCTGTAATTACTGTATCTGTGCTGTATTCACAGACGGACTCACGGCAGATAAATGTGTGTCATTCTGATAGTAAACGAATTTCTCCAGGCCATTACAGACTCAGAGCTCTGGAGCAGCGTCACATTTCTGCACACAATGGCTGACATTGTTCAGCACAGCTCAGCTTTGCGTTTTATCCCTTTCTCTTTCTTTCTGTCGGTGACTCACACTTGACACTGCTGTAACCGAATTACAGGCCATTACGTGCCCTCGCCGCTCTGCCCCGGGACAGAAGATGAGCTACGAGAGGAGAGGTCAGGGTTCACGAGACTGACCCGGGAATCATTTCAGCTCAGAGATGAAGGAAAGGGTTAATAACTTCTGTCTAATTGACCAACATAGAATTAACAAAGGCCATCATTATTTTCATGTTAAAACTGACGACCAATAAATGGCTGAAATTGAAATTCTACACTATGTCTAAAAAACCCTGTCATGTGAAAAACATCTAAAAGCTCAAATGAATTTTATGAAAACTAGATAGTTAAAATAATGAAATCATAACATTCAATATATATATATACAAATTATATAAAACATATAATAAACAATTACAAATAAAAGGTAAAATGATATATTATTATTAATTTAGCCTTATTAATTATGGAAACATAATTACAAAATAAAATAAAAGCAAAGATAGCCTGATTAATTAATATTGATTGTATTAATTAATTTTAGTTTAAATATTTAGTTTTAATTTACTGTACAATAAAAATTAAATAAATTATATTTTATATATATATATATATAAATACAGGTGCATCTCAATAAATTATAATGTGTGGAAAAGTTCATTTATTTCAGTAATTCAACTCAAATTGTGAAACTCGTGTATTAAATAAATTCAATGCACACAGACTGAAGTAGTTTAAGTCTTTGGTTCTTTTAATTGGGATGATTTTGGCTCACATTTAACAAACATTTTTTGGTCTCTTGTTTCTCATTTTCCTCTTGACAATACTCCATAGAAGCAAAAATTATGGAGCACTTCATGCTTCCTTCTGTTGACCAGCTTTTTAAAGATGCTGATTTCATTTTCCAGCAGGATTTGGCTCCTGTCCACACTGACAAAAGCACCAAAAGCTGGTTAAATGACCATGTGTCGGTGTGCTTGACTGACCAGCAAACTCACCAGACCTGAACATAGAGAATCTATGGATATTGTCAAGAGGAAAATGAGAAACAAGAGACCAAAACATGCAGATGAGCTGAAGACCACTGTCAAAGAAACCTGGGCTTCATACCACCTCAGCAGTGCCACAAACTGATCACCTCCATGCCACGCCGAATTGAGGCAGTAATTAAAGCAAAAGGAGCCCCTACCAAGTATTGAGTACATATACAGTACATGAACATACTTTCCAGAAGGCCAACAATTCACTGAAATAATTTTTGTTTATTGGTCTTATGAAGTATTCTAATTTGTTGAGAGTGAATTGGTGGGTTTTTGTTAAATGTGAGACTAAATCATCACAATTAAAAGAACCAAAGACTTAAACTACTTCAGTCTGTGTGCATTTAATTTATTTAATACACGAGTTTTACAAATTACTGAAATAAATGAACTTTTCCACGACATTCTAATATATTGAGATGCACCTGTATACACACACTTACATACATATATATATTATTAAAAATACATTAAAATGTTTTTTTCTTTGTATTCAAGACGTTTTATTTTAATTGTTGTTTAATTTTACTTTGATATATAAATTCAAATAAAGCTGCATAGTAATATAAAACATTTCATGTAAAATTCATTATAACAATTTAATAACATTTAAAATACATTTAATTTAAATGAAAAAATCTAAATAAAAAACGGATATAATATAATCCAGAAATGAAGCCAGACTGTCGAGGAGCTCTTGGGCACTCACAGAATAAACATTCATATGTAGGTCACAGTTTGACGGATGAAAAGGAAAAACATCTCAAAAGCATGTCATCAATCATTTCAGACACGCGTCTGTCTCTCTCTGTCTCTGTCAGAGGTGCGTTTAGAGGAGAGATCCTCTCGAGGACATGGTGGATGGGCAGTGATGTCACTGCTGTTAAAGCCAGAGTGTGTGTGTGTATGCGTGTGCGTGTGCGTATGCGCGTATGCGTGTGCGTGTGCGCGTGTGTGTCGCGTGTGCGTGTGTGTGTGTGTGCGTGCGTGCGTGGCGTATGTGTGTGCGTGTGTGTGTGTGTGCGTGTGTGTGCGTGTGTGTGTGTGTGCGTGTGTGCGTGTGTGCGTGCGTATATGTGTGTGTGCGTGCGTGTGTGTGTGTGTGCGTGCGTGCTGTGTGTGCGTGTATGTGTGCGTGTGCGTGCGTGTGTGTGCGTGTATGTGTGTGTGTGCGTGTGTGTGCGTGCGTGCGTGTGTGTGTGTGTGTGTGTGTGTGCGCGTGTGTGTGTGCGTGCGTGTCAACAGCCCAGTCGAAGCCCCGAGGACACAGTGATAAACTATGATGTCATTTCCCTTCATTGTGAGGAGACGCAAGCACCAGCTAGCAGGAGCACAGCTAGCACTTCAGCTACAGAGACAAACTCACCTCTGGCCACACGCAAACACTCAGAGAAAGAGATCTGACTGAATACGAGCTTCAAAAGCCAACAGCTCCGTGGAGAAGAACCCAAACATGATCCAAATCCTGACGAGAAAAACCAACCGTCCACATGTGTCATCTAGAGTCCACAGCACACGTTTCACCTGACTTTATACCTGCTTTGGTGTCGAAATAAACACATTTAATAAATCAATTCATCAATTATTCATTATTAACGTAATAAAATATATATTTAAACAATTTTATTTTAATATATTTATTTAAATACACAAACAAAATAATACTTTACTTGTATGTGTGTGTGTAATTGTAATTATTTTATATTTACGTAAATTCATTTTTAATTTATAAATTATAAAGTTATATTTATAAAAAAATATATAATTAATTATTATACAACTCACATATTAACAAATAAATGTAGAAATGTAAATATATAACTTTATATGTATTATTTATTTATAATTTAAAACTTATTTATCCATTATCTAACATGTATTATGTATTGTTTATACACACTTTACAC
The DNA here is from genome assembly GCA_027564155.1 of Gymnocypris eckloni scoliostomus. Taxonomy (NCBI): domain Eukaryota; kingdom Metazoa; phylum Chordata; class Actinopteri; order Cypriniformes; family Cyprinidae; genus Gymnocypris; species Gymnocypris eckloni. Next base: position 33,474,685 of record CM050421.1, read on the forward strand.
TCTTTATTATAGCTTTGATCGATTAAAAATACCCCATCAGACGTAAACACATAAATAACACTAAATAAACGAGTTACAGCAGTTAATTGCAACAAGACCCACAGTACTCCTGAAACCAGGACGACCTGTAATATACTGAAACTCAGTCTCATAACATCAACATGACTCCATTTAATAATCAGTAAGATATGAATTATTCTCATCATCCGTAATGCTGCTATGTGTATATACCCGGTACAACCTGTTTGCACATCCCTGTTTATATTATTATTTATTAAGTCCACAGTATGCTGTATTGCACATTTTATTTTATTGCACATTTTACCCTTTATTTTTTCTTCTTATTTTTAACCTATATTTATATTTATATATATACTCTTGTGTTGTGTTATATATTTTGCACTGTCCATTGAGCGGACCTGACCCGATTCACATCTACTGATTATATTCTGTATAATTGAGTATGTGACGAATAAACAAACCTTGAACCTTGAAACCCAACAGCTTGAGGACCAGGGCCCTAAGATCCCCACTTTACACATGAAAGCACAGGACAAAGACAAGCACATAACGCTCACAGATGAGTGAATAAAGAGGAATCATAAATGAAGGAGACTTCTGAGATCCGGACAGAAGAACGCTGTTATCTCCTCAAACAGCAAAGCTTTCTCCATCAACACACTGATAATAAAGACACACAGAGAGCCTTGCCATTCACACCATCATCTGAAGAGTCATGCAAATATGGATGAGATATGTGTAACATAAATCAAACATGTTCAGATGAAAAAGCCAATGAATCACTGTGGCACTGACGTTCAGAAACTTCAGCGCCGTCATTTGTATTTTACTCTGGTAGTATTCAATTCAATTCAAGATTATTGGTATAGCGCTGTTTATGATACAATCGTTGCAAAGCAACTTCACAGGAAATTACGTTTCTAAAATAGATTTATATTGTAGAAACTCAATATAATTAACTTATGGCAAAATTGTGTTAATTCAGTATAATCGCTGATGGTTTCCTTCTTCTGAGGTCCTCCGAGTATATGTTAGTATATTAGTATTTCAGTACGTTTACAGTAGATCAAATAACTACATCAATAATATTTATTTCAATAAGGTTTTGTGGTTTTTAGTCCATATCTGATAGCTTTGAGATCAGCTGTATTATAGTGTACAATTAAACACTGATAAAATGACATTTCAGCAGATATAAACATACAAATATAGTTGAATTAAATATTAAAATAGAAATACTGGTAGGATAAACAAATAATAAATATTTATATCAATATGTTTAGTACAGAACAAGTAGATCAGGTATCTAAAAATAAACATAATGTTGTTTTCTTTCTAGAAAATAGAAAAAATAAATCAATAAAACCTTGTCCATTAAAAACTGAGCATTTTCCATTCAGCATTTTCATGCACACACTGTGTAATAAGAGAAAATAGCATCAGTTATGATTTCATATTGACATTACAACAGGCTGCATGTAAACGGCCTGCACAAACCAAACATTACTTGCATCAAAAGCAGGTTTGTTTCTCAGACAGGAGTGGAAACGCGTGCACATGAGGTTTGCACTGAAAGAACAGCAGCTTTGGGGTAAACTCAAGCGAGTCCCTTCAGACATCAGTTTATTTACCGGCGTGCGGATGCTCTCAGAGAAACACCTTCAGTGTCTGCTGGAGAAACTCAGACAGATAATCGAACCCACTACCACTGAGCCACAGGAACACAGAAGAACAACACTAAAACATATTTCATTATATGATGATGACACGATGACAAACTTTCATGTTTAGGTGAAGTATCCTATTCCTATCACATACACAGATCATGGTTGGACATAGTTAGAAAAAATGATTGAAATAACATTAATATTACCAATATTACACTTACTTCAATGTTTAGAACATGCTGATCGTCTGATTGTAGAGCAAAAGATCACAACACTTTTTTTTAAAAAGTCAAGTGTGTGTGTGTGTGTGTGTGTGCGCGTGTGTGTGTGTGCGTGTGTGTGTGTGTGTGTGTGTGTTTGAGTGCAATCATTGGGGGCAAGAGTGAAAAAGTGTGGGCTCACGTTACTAAACTAACTTTTTAAGTCTCTTCTGCTCACCAAGGCTGCATTTCTTTGAATACAAATACAGTAAAGTCAGTACAATTGTGAAATATTTTTACAATTCAAAACAGCTGTTTCCTATGTGAATACCTTGTCAAATATTATTTATTTCTGTGATGCGCAGCTGTATTTTCAGCATCATTACTCCAGTCTTCAGTGTCACGTGATCCTCTCATCATTCTAATATGAATTAGTGCTCAAGTAATTATTATTATCAGTGTTGAAAACAGTGTGCTGCTTCCTATTTTTGTGGAAACCGTGATACATTTTAATTTTCAGGATTCTTTGATTGATAGGAAATTCATAAGAGCAGCATTTATTTAAATAGTATATTTTGTAATATTATAAATGTGACCCTGGACCACAAAACCAGTCATAAGGGTGAATAAACAAGCTTTCCATTGATGTATGGTTTGTTATGATCGGACAATATTTGGCTGAGATTGAAAATCTGGAATCTGAGGGTGCAAAAAAATCGAAATATCGAGAAAATTGCCTTTAAAATTGTCCAAACAGAATCCTCAGCAATGCATATTACTAATAAAAAATTAAGTTTTGATATATTTACGGTAGGAAACTTACAAAATATCTTCATAGAACATGATCTTTAATATCCTAATGATTTTTGGCATAAAATAAAAATTGATAATTTTGACACATTCAATGTATTGTTGGCTATTGCTACAAATATACCCGTGCAAATTATGACTGGTCACAAATGTCTTTAATGTCACTTATAATCAATTTAATGCATCCTTGCTGAATAAAAGCATTATGATGTGAAAGCAAATGTACTAAAACATTTCAAATACTTCTTTTTAAAAACTCAGTACACAGTATATAGTATACACTTGCTGTATGCAATAACATTCCTGATGTAGGCTGTGCATTCTGAGACTTCCTGTCTGCACGACATCACTTCCTGTAGCAGCGTCACACTAAAGACAAGAGCTAAAGAAGGCTGATTCCCACAGGCCCTTGCATTGTGTTCATGCAGCTTTTAAAACATAGACACACTTCCTTCTGTTTCCACAGCCACCTTCCAGCGGCAGGGATCTGGAGCTGAGCTACACCGAATCAAAAATCATAAGAGGCTGATTGTTTGTGTTCCCGCCCCGGCACACTAATGACGGGTCTCTCAGGTAAAACTGTAATCTAAAGCCTTCGGGCCACAGGAACTGGAAGCAGCTCGAGCTCATTTCCTGTGGAGTCATCTTTAAAACTCTGCTCTCCAACGGTTTAACAGGAAACTCTGCACAAAGAAGCCAGTTATACAAGCACTTCAAGAGCAAGTACGGGGGTTTGATTTGGACCGGTTCAGACCGGATCACGTTTATAAAGCAGCATGTGTGAGCGGCTCAGTCTGAATGAACCATTGAGACGGCTGGAAACTGTAAGTACAGAGATACACTCGCTGTTCACACAACACACAACACAATCAACCAATGACCCAACCAACCAGTAGAATCAATACAGATATCTGGAGAGCAACGGCTATATATATATAAGCATGCAGGTACACAAACAATCATATTTGTTTATTTTCATTGTTTTTATTTTAAAGTTATTGACATTTAGTTATTTTACATTTTATGATCATTTTAGTATTTTATTTTGATTGCTTTTATTTTAACTTTTATGTATTATTTTATATTTTACAGGTTTAGGATTTAATTTGTTTTATTTTATGTTTTCATTTTAAAATTATATATATATATATATTAATTAAGATTTATGTAATTTTAGTATTTAATTTTCATTGTTTTATTTTAAAATTATGTATTATTTTTTATTTTACATTTAAGATACAGATCATCTTGAGTGTTTTATTTTGATTGTTTTTATTTTAAAATTAAGTTTTATATTTTTAAGTTTAAATCATTTTAGCATTTTATTTTGATTTATTTGGTCTTAAAATGATATTTTAATGTTGAATTTTAAGCTTTATTTTGATTATTTCATTAATTATTAGCTTGTCGTTAAATTTTCAAAGCCCCTGCAATTCTCTTATATTTTAGCTGATATATTGTTCTGTCACTACTTGTGAGACATATATTTTTTGCTGGTTTTACTCAGAACCAGTATATAAACAACCAGCTCTATAGTTGGAACTTACTTTATGCTTTCAATACATCAATATAAAGACAGAAACATAGGTCAGGAAAACACAATTGTATTTACACATCATAGACAAAAAAATAGTTTTTTACTGAAATGTGCAAGTAATTTTTCAAACCAGATGAAATGCATACATGTGTATTGCTTCATGTGACTTGCTGAGCTAAAACAAAGTTGCAATGACCGATAACGATATCTAGAGAGAAAAAACCTGTGCATATAATACAAGAAAATGAGATGCACAAAAAAACTAATGCAACGCACTTATTTTACCCACTATTTCCACAGCTTTTTACTATTTTACACTACTTTTGATCAGTTAATTGATGGCGATATTCTCTAAATATCGGTCTGGTTGACACCCATCACTAGTTAGAAAGACAATGTTGCCCTAAACACACATAGACGGCTGTTCCTGCCCAGAGGAAAAAGGCGTTTTCCTCTTAAACCCTGAGGGACGATACAAGGTAACAACATCCTGCTAAACCAATCTCAGTTAAATGGTATGCCACACACACACACACACACACACACACACACACACACACACACACACACACACACATATACACACACACACACACACACACACACACACACACACACACACACACACACACACACACACACACACACACACACACACACACACACACACACACACACACACACAGCTGAGCTTCCTGTCACAGCTGCAGAAATCACTGGCCGTCTTCCTGCGCAGCTAAAACAACAGGATTACATGCCATCACATAGATGCATTATGAGGAGAAATCTTGTGGTTATATGTTACAGAATGATTAATGATCTAATCACACAGTGCAAGTTGAGCCAAGCTATCAGCTTCACTGCAAATAATGCACGAAACGCCTTTTATGTGAGCAGAAGTTGTATTCACACAGATAAATCTCTCGTGATGACAATGCAGCGGTCACAAATTAAACATAATGACGAGTGGTGTCAGCCATAATTCACTCAAACGCTGTGATCTCTCAGTCTGGCGGCTGTCGCCCAGCACCGGCTCTAAAAATACCCCAGCCCTGCGCACCGTCATTTCCACCGCCCCGGGACGCACAGTATACAGTATCACTCGTACACAGAGCTGCCAGATCACCTCAGCAGATTACAGAGATTCCCAGCACAATCGAGGATGAGGATCTAGACTGACATGCAGGACATCAAACTGGTGCAATCATCAGTATGATGGTATATATATATTCGTTTTTATTATTATTGTGATTTAATATAATTTCCTACCATTCAATTACTCTACTCAATATCAATTCTAACCATGATTTATTGCAACCTTTTGAATCGTAACATATGTATTAACATGTGATTTGTATCATTAAAAACATTATTTCCACATTAATGTCCAAATTATGTGAAACTCTGTCCAAAAAGTACTAATGTACTAATTATACAACAATCACTCAATAAGCCTGAGGAAAGTCAGCTGACTAAAATATTGCAATTCAAATGTTGATGCAAGTTTGAGCAGAGTGTGGGATTTATACTTTTATTTTTCCAAATAATCGCACATAAAAAAAAAAAAAAATGTCCCACCATATTGCATGAATAATCTGCCTGCAAAAAATACATAAACTAATAAATACTAAATAAAATAAAATTATGAAAAATTAATCCGATATTACCATGGTACACCATCCACAAATTATAGAAATGCACTACTATATGTACAAAAAATCATGTTAAAAACATATTATTACTCTGGTACACACTCATAAAGCATGGTAAATATTTAGTAAAATTGATAGAAAAAGGTACATCTCCAAAAACACAGAATTACTATTGGGCATACCCATAAAGCATGTTAAAAATGTAAATCAATTTTTTTTAAACAGCTGAATTATTGCTTCTACTGTAAAATTACTCACACTGTGTGTATCAAAATTATTGTTTTATTTTCCCTTCATGTGTGTTTCAAATTAGTGCTTATGCTCTGCATACAATCCATACATTACAATACAGCTATTTTATCATTTATTCTTATATAGTAAATGTATATTCTTATGCAATACCTGGTAATAACTTTTGTTGATTGAAATAGCTGAGCGTGTAGAATAACACAAACTGTCATCAAATCCTTGATAAACAGAAACTCTGTGTAAAACACAACACAATAGAATTGTGCTGAAGTAGCGTAACATACACTTTTGAAACTGACGTCAACATAAACCTCCAAAATCAATATTAATGCTCGATTCGATCCAATGAATCCGACGCGCGTCACAATCAGCGCGCGATCCCGCACAAGTATCGGATCCGAATCCATCAGATTCAGAGCAGTATTCCTCATGAACACATGGCACGGTCGACCCAGCACAGGAATGCTCATATTAACCGTTTACAGTGACTTCTAACAGATGTGTGAACGCGTGAACGCGCGCTACTCACTCGTTTATTGTGTGATCTTCTGTGGTGATATTCCAGAACGCGCTTTTCCCGTCTTCTCCAGTCGGTTCTCTCTCACTCCAGCTTTTCATTCCCTCTCATTCCAACATGGCCGACGGGCAGAACCCAGCCCACTCCAGCTCCACACACACACACACACACACACACACACACACACACACACACACACACACACACACACACACTCCTCCCAGTCCCGAGTGAATGAAGGCCGTTGGAGTCACGCACCAGTCTTTGGTCACTGACGCCGTGGTTGTCCGAATCGATTCGCGCGAACGCTCAAGTGAACTCTCGCCGGTACGATCATCTTAAAGCGATGTCCCCCCCCCCAATTTTTTTTTTATTAATTACTCACCTCATATGGAAGCCCGTTTCCGCCACAATTGAGAAAAAATATGATTCTGTAAATCATAATAATGAGAAACCTTCTCATAATTATGACTTAGTATCTCGTAATAATGAGAAAATGTATCATAATAATGACTTAGTTTCTCGTAATAATGACTTAATTTCTCATAATAATGAGAAAATGTATCATAATTATGACTTAGTATCTCGTAATAATGAGAAAATGTATCATAATAATGACTTAGTTTCTCAAGGTTCAAGGTTTGTTTATTCGTCACATACTAAATTATACAGGGTATAATCAGAAGTGAAATGTAAATCAAGTCAGGTCCGCTCAGTGGACAGTGCAAAAGAATAAAAAAAATATATATATAAAAGAAACACAACACAAGAGCATATATATGGTAGAAATAAGAGTAAAATGTGCAATGGAATAAAAAGTGCAAAACAATAAGATGTGCAAAAAACAGTGTACTGGGACTTAATAAATAGTAATATGAATAAGAGGAATGTGCAAACGGGTTGTACCGGGTGTGTACACATAGCAGCAATACGGATGATGAGAATATGGATGTTTTACAGTTAATAATCTTGTAAGTTTATGAGACTGGGTTAGTGTTAAGGAGCCTGATGGCCTGATGAGTTTAGGGAAGAAGCTCCTCCTCAGTCTCTCAGTTTTTGCCATCATGCTCCTGAAGCGCTTGCCAAAATACGCTTCTCGTAATAATGACTTAGTTTCTCATAATAATGACTTAGTTTTTCATAATAATGACTTCGTTTTTCATAATAATGAATTAATTTATCGTAATAATGAATTAGTTTATCGTAATAATGACTTAGTTTCTCGTTATAATGAATTAGTTTATCGTAATAATGACTTAGTTTCTCGTAATAATGAATTAGTTTCTCGTAATAATGACTTAGATTCTCATAACAATGAGAAACTTTCTCATAATAATAAGAAAATATCTCAAAAAATGTCATAATAATGCATGCGCAATGCAAGAGCGATGGCGGGTGAAACATGGCTTTTCGAAGCTCAGAATCAGTTAAACCGTCGCAAAATGAAACGCTCTAATCGTACAGTTAATTGTGAATAATTGTATTCAGATCGGGTCTTCAAATCACGTATTGCGAATCACTCGATTTAGGTTGGGACTTCGGAGCGGGTTCGCAAATCATTTAATGCAGAACGCGTATCGAGAATCATTTGATCGGATCTTTTGGAGCAGATTCGTGAATCTTTTGATTCAGATTGGGATTTCGGAGCTGGTTCGCGAATGTATTGATTGAAATACACGCTCCGAAGTCATGATCTGAAACGTTGGTCTGCGAATCATTATTCAGATAGGACCTCAGATCACGAATCATTTGATTTAAATCAGAGCGAGTTGGCAAATCTTTTTCAGATTGGAACTTCAGAGCACGGGACGCGAATCATTTACATTAAATCAGATCTTCGGTTATTTGATTCGATTCTTCGATCCTTTGATTCGGATTGGGACTTTGGCGCTCGTATCGCAAATATTTTATTTTTTATTTTTTATTAAACAGTATAAAATATCAAACTAGACAATGTTTTCTTTGTTTTGTTTTTATAACTGCACTAAGTAGGCCTACACACAAATACAAACCTCTTAAGGAAATGAACCATGGTTTTACTAGTAGATTATCTTCTTCCTAAACAGTTGAGCTATTGACACACGTTTTGTGAAACGGTTCGATCGAATCATTCCAAGGAATCAGTTCATTCACTGGGCAAACACGCCTGGAGACAATGGAGTAGCCTGACTACAAATGACTCTCATGAGTTCGACAGTGGACATTTGTGTTTGTGGTCTCTATAGGGTCTCAGTGTCCATCTGAGAAAGCACATTGCTCAAGAAGTGACTGTTTTCTGTGTCTGAATAGAGCAGCTGTTACATTCTATTCATTTTGAGAACATGAACTACAGAAATTCAGTGATAGCAAATCACAGAATCACTTTGGAAAGTCAATCATACCAAATCAATTCATAATGTTTGGCGTGGCGCATAATGACTATTGGGTTGTGCTTGGGGTTATTTCACTTTCACGCCCGAGGTGTCTCATTCCAGTGTGGTTACAGTACTGATATCAGCAGTTCTTTATGATCATGTGATTGTTGCTCCTTTATATACTGATCTGGGATCAACTCTTCACGGTTACACCATGAGTGAATCCACATCTGTTTGATCTCAGATCAGCAGAACTTTGGCTGTACAGACTTTTATAATCATGTTCATAAAATAAAAGCATTATGGACCCACCTAAATGAGTCACGTCTAGGCAGGAGTGTGGAAATCCCCTCACTGATGAACTGATCAGATCACAGCTGAAGGAGAAACGTTCTTCTGAATGTGATTCCTCTGTTTTACTGCTCACGTCACCAGCACCTGTTCCACAGAAATCTGACTCGTCTCCTCTTCCTCTGGTGGGACTTTACCTCAGTTCTCTTCAACCTGGAGATGAGCTCTGAACAATGTACAAACATAAAGAGCATCCACACAAGACAAATATTAGTTCATAGATCACTTCACTCATAAAACGTCAAACAAGCATCCGGTTGTAAATCACAAAAACAACATTAAAGTTTAGGAGCTTCTGAACTTCTGCAGGTCTCAGGAAGTAATAAAAACAACAACAATGGCATTTAATACGAATTTGACAGTTATTCAAATAGCATTGTTCTCAAAACTGTAAATAATGCCACGTGTTAATATACATTAATAATTACAACATATTTGCACATTCATATTTTCCTGTTTTTAATTCAGTTGATTTATAAACAGAATAATTTAAAATAATAACTGAACAATTTGTTCTCAAATCAGACATTACAAAAAAAATAATATAGTATTTTCATTGTCAATTGTTGAGCTTAGCAAATGTGTTCACTTAGTGTTATTATTATTATTATCATAGTTTTTGTTAATATTTTTGCATTACATTTTATTTTTATATTTTGCATTACATTGTATTTTTATATTTTAAATATTTAGTTAATTAATTTAACTAGAATTTTTGTTACAAATTTTAGGAATTTTGTTATGTTTTTGTTCATTTTTATTAGTTTCATGATTTTTTTAAAAAATGTTTATTTTTTTTACAGTAAATTAATTAGTTTCAATTTATGTAGTTTTAGTTATTTTAGTACTAAAAATTTAAATGAGAAATGTTGCCTTAGCGTCTAGTTGAAAAACTTAGTTTAGTTTTTTAATATATTTTATTTGATTTCAGTTAACATTTATTTTATTTCAAGTGACTTTTCTTATTTATAATTTTTTTTGTATGTTTATTTTAGATAACTATAACAATGCTGCTATGAGCATTCATCTATAAAAGACCTGCATAGAGAACAAATCTTAAATAAAAATGTGTTTTATGGAACAAATACAGCATGCAGAGGTGAAATTGCAGGAGTAAATGTTTAATTTTTAAATATCTGTTATCTCTCTTTCACCTAAAAATAAGAAAGACTTAAACATTTACAGAGGCATAAAAACATAAGAGTGGTATATCTGTATATCGCTGCTCGTGAATGATCACAGCTGCCCATAATTCCTCCACACACAGATGCAGACGGGATTAAACACCACGACTCCTGATTACAAACCATAATCTCACTCCGCAGATGGAAACGTGTCGCTGCTCTCCTGAGACGTCGATACGAGAACACAACACTAGTGTTATAAAAAACTAAACCGCTACAACAGTGAAGATGCCAGACTGAACCAAGACTCTTTATTTTTGTGCAATTAAAAACATTTGGCCATCATTTTAGAGCTCATGATACACGAGGCCATGGATAGCAAACGTTCATACTGCTTACTAGTATGTATATTGTGCACAGTGTGCTATTTTTCTGGACAGCCAGATTCAATTGACAAAATATGCAATGTGCAACCCGAGCAAACTAAATATTATGCAATGTACCACAATGCAATGTGCTCAGTGCCATTTTATCATTTGATCACACTGCCAAAAGTGCAGACATTTTACACATAAATTATTTAATATTTATATATATCACTAATACTTTTAAAATAATTAGTATTCTTCTGATAAATAGTTGGAGTGATGTGGAATTTTGTCAGTGCATATAGATTCACATATATGTGTTTGTTACAGCAGGCATAATTCAGTATGAACTAGGCAATAATTAGTGTATTAATATTTCACCGAGTCGATCTGAGAGAATGAAGTACAATCTGTATGATGAGAAAGAATATGACTCTTCTGTCCTCTAGTGGTGGATCAAAGAAAGAATACAACGTTTAATCCAAGATAATTTTATTAATATATACAATAAATACACAACTCTTTGTTCATTTAATCTAAAATGATCATCTAAACCCCCATCTTCAAAATGACATTTATAAACAAACACAGAAGTCAAATGTTTCAATATAAAACCATTATGGCCGTTAAAATGGATTTTGCATAGATAAATATAGATACGATACACGATAAACTATTTAAAAAAGTTATTGATATGAAACATACGCATACAGACAGTAACTCAATTACATTGAACATGTACTTTTCAATGAAGCTTATTCTTTTACTGAAAAGTTAAGCATCGTATGACTACTATTATTATAAGAAGATAAGTTGTGATGGAGAGTAAAGTGCATTTTCATATTTCTCAAATGCCACCAGGTGTTCGTTATTCAAAGATGATCAAACAATTATCCCTTTACAAACGTGTGTCTTCACATATATAACATACACGTACTTCATAAACGGAGTGCTAAGTGAAGCTAACTGGCCCGACACGCAGTTAAACATCTTAAAACCAGACTTTCTTTCACTAATAAACATTTTCACTGGCACGTTCATCTCCATTAGTTTACTGTTTCTGGACTTGAACTCATTAAATAACAGTCCAGAGGAAACCCTTCATCATAAATCATATTCAGACATCAACGAGATACATAAATACTGATATAACACTGAAGAATTCATAATACATGTAGTGTAAAAGTGTCCTTCCCTTCCATATTTATATTTCATATTCATGCAACAAGCCAATTAACGCTCAAATGACATATGAATGTGAGAATTTGTAAATGTCCACTGTTTTTCATCTGGCAGTGTGTGTTTGCACTGTGCATCTATGGTCATGTATCTGCAGTTCTCCTCTTATTTCTGAAGATATGCTTCACTTTGTCTAGAAGTGTTCATATCTGATCACTGTTCCGGCTGGTTTCTACTCAACTTTCCAGATGGCGATTTTGCCGTCGGCCCGCGCGGCTCCGCTGAGCACGTAGCGATCTTCCGCCGAGCACAGAGTCTGAACGCTGTCGTCGTGTGCCATCAGCTCCTTCTCCACCGTGTACCGATCCGTGTCCACCACGTAGATCTTCCCGCGGGCTTTCCCCTGGCAGCCCACCCAGATCTGAGACGAGCAGAGGTTTGAACTGCATTGTGTATCTTCTACATTCGGACAGATGAACGTGAGCGGTGTCTCACCTGGTTCTTGACTTTGATCATGCAGACGACGCCGGCGCAGTCTTTGAGCTGGATCCTGATGAAGGGTTTGTTCAGGTCTCTGTAGTGCCACACACAGCTCACCTCGTCTGCGAAACCCGCCCACAGCTGCTCCGACTGCAATCAGATTCCCGACACAAGCCAATTCATAGAGATTCAAATACATAATACTTGATATGAGTGTTATTTCATAAGGGAGATATGGCTGCTGTCTTGTGGAAAACAGATGAAAATACAGATGGACTACAGATGGACTATGAAAAATCACAAATATTTAATTGGAGCAGTAAGGAACTAGGGCTGCTCAATTATTGCAAAAATCTCAATTATTATCATTAATATTGAGATTAGAATGACTGTATTTAACACGATTAATTCTTGATTCATTTATAAAAAATAAAAAAAAACACTAAAAGCCATATTACATATATATAAACATACATACACACATACATACATACACATATATAAATATGTGTGTGTGTGTGTGTGTGTGTGTGTGTCCCTAGAGCACAACACCAGTCATGCTAAGTCGCGGGGTATATTTGTAGCAATAGCCAAAAATACATTGTATGGGTCAAAATTATAGATTTTCCTTTTATGCCAAAAATCATTAGGATATTAAGTAAAGATCATGTTCCATGAAGATATTTTGTAAATTTCCTACCGTAAATATATCAAAACATAATTTTTGATTAGTAATATGCACTGCTAAGAACTTAATTTGGACAACTTTAAAGATGATTTTCTCAATATTTAGATGTTTTTGCATCCTCAGATTCCAGATTTTCAAATAGTTGTATCTCAGTCAAATATTGTTCTATCATAACAAACCATACATCAATGGTTTGACCCTTAAGACTAACCACCTTTGACCCTTAAGGTCCAGGGTCACATAAAATGTAGGTAACTTTTTCGTTTTAAGTTTTTCAAAACAGATTTGTTTTGAAAGTAAATCATGCTTTATTCAGCAAGGATCAAAAGTGCCAGTAAAGACATTTATAAAAGATTTCTGTCAAATAAATACTGTTCTTTTGAACTTTCCGTTCATCAAAGATATAAATAAATAAAATTGATCAGTTTCACAAAAATATTGTGCAGCACAACTGTTTTCAACACTGATAATAATCAGAAATGTTTGTTGAGCAGTAAATCAGTATATTATTCTGATTTCTGAAGATCATGTGACACTGAAGACTGGTGTAATGATGCTGAAAATACAGCTGCGCATCACAGAAATAAATTATATTTTACTATATATGCACATAGACAACACATATTTTAAATTGTAATAATATTTCACAATATTACTGTTTTGACTATTTTTGATCAAATAAATGAAGCCTTGGTTACAGTAAGCATAAGAGACTTTTTCAAAAACAATAAAAATCGTACCAACACTTTACTCAAATTAAGTTAATAAAATGAGCTATGTTCCACAACCTTGCCTAAAAACATACAGTAATTAAAATTAGGAACTGTCTAGCAACAACCCAGAAGACCCTAGCAACTTCTCCTGAACCGCTTCTCTTGTAAACGATGAAAGCCGGTCCCATCGCAGCTCATCAGAGAGGCCAGAGACCCATTAAAACACCTCACACGTGTGACACATTAACTGCTCACTCGCTGAAGCCCAGCTGGATGGACACGCGAGCTCACGGCCTGCTTCAGAATCAGTGACGTTCACCTGAGTAAAGAGCAGGAAAGTGCTGAAACCTCTCGGTGAACTCAGCAGGTGATCTGGAAGAGACACCTTACGATGAACTGTGCCGTTCCGTCGCACTTCCAGCAGACAATCACGGCCACCTGTAATACAAAAAATCAGTCGAACGGAAATTAAAGTTTTCATTGTTTTCTGAAACCAAAAATACAGTTTATTTATTAATCAAATAGTTTGTTTTATAATCACCACTCAAAAAAGGAGTTGCATATAAACATTAGAGTTGCACATGCAGGTCTTACATTTACATTTATGCATTTAGCAGATGCTTTTATCCAAAGTGACTTACAGTGCATTCAAGTTATACATGTTTTTGTCAGTACATGTGTTCCCTGGGAATCGAACCCACAACCTTTGCGCTGCTAACGCAATGCTCTACCACTGAGCCCCAGGAACACTTAAATACACTTAAATACACACAGGTCTTAAATACACTTTTGAATGATATTATGTTTCTACTCCAATTCCTTGTTGAAATATAAACATTTAAACAGTAGCTGTAACAAACATGCATTAAATAGTCAAGATAACAGGATTATGGATTTATGAAAATGCCCTTTCATGCAGTGTGTATGTAACAGCGCTCTAAGTGAATGAAAACATCCTGGAAGCTTGAAATCTGAAACTGCAGCGTGTTTAAAGGTATTGTCTCTCAAAAGAACGAGTCGACTCTGAATCATTGAATCGAGTTGTTTTTAAAACGAATCCCAAGCCGTTAACGTCAACATGAAACATTAGCATATTGCCCGCGCAGACCTGGGAAAACTTGATGTTCGTGTTGGTCAATGAACAAGCGAATTCATTCTTTGCCACTAAGTGCCGCTCGTTAAAAATAGCGGTTTCCTCGGTAACGGCTGTACACAAAGCAGCACTGCGCTCACAAACACTGCTTTAAATGAAATCGGCCAATCAGACCAATCACCGCAGATCAGCGTCACACAATGGAGGGGTTTAAAAAATGATTCTTTGAACAAATAAGGTCAAAATAAATGCATATTATGAGAAAATAAAAAGTTTTTTTGACCTTGCATACATGTCGACCTGTTGTTGGGGACTCCCAAAACCAAAATATGAAACTTTAATAACCCATAATAAGTAAAACGCTTTAAATATGTTTTGGTGGAAATTGAAAACTGATTTTCGGTTGCCAAAATGTGAGTTGTAATATAGAAGTGTGCATTGTTTGCAGTGTGTGAGGCAGACTTACAGCACCACAGCATGCCGGCATGGATCTGAATACACTGCAGTCTGTCACAGGAGACTCTGAACTGCCGTCTGACCTGCAGCGCAGAGACGTCCCACACGATCACACTGCCATCTTCACTGCACGAGTACGCCACCGTCTGACTGCACCGGAAACATTCAATAACATTAATGTCTAGGTTTGGAGAAATGTATCGTTGTGTTACTTGCTCACCAATGGATCCTGTCCAAAAGCCTATTTTAGGAACTCAAATGAACTTAATGTTTCCTAGAGGGACGATTATTAGTGTTACTCGCCTGTGAAGACAGCTGTCTGTCTTTGTTTATGCTGCTGCTATGTTTTCTGTAATGTGTTCATATAATACGAGTAAGCCTGAACAATTATTATATGTTATGCATGCTGATATTTACTGTTCGCGGTGTTGCGTTTGATCGGTTATTTGTGTTTCTGCGGAGTCATCATTATTATGTCAGTAGCTGTCACGTACGTGTTTACTTATGTAACTACATATACAAGCGGGCATTACTCAGCTCGTTATTGTGTTAGTGTTGACCATATTGTCACTTTGAGTACAGACATGTATGTTAAATATATTTAAGTTATATAAGCATATTTTCTGATAAATACAATTGGTACTATGATATTATGTCAGTTGATGTTAATGGCAATTTATAAATCTGTTAATAGTTAGTATTTTGTCATTATTTCCCTTGTTTCTTTGTAGACCAACATCTCATTTCATACCAGAAGCATATGTAGATGCATACTGGAATAAAATAAATGTCTCAATCTGAAGACTTCTCCTGCTTTCCTGATTCTCGGACCGGAATCTGGTCCATATTTGGCCGCCTCAACCAGGTGTAATTTAAATGTAGTGAGCTTTGCTACAGATCCTCTGCAGTGAATGGGTGCCGTCAGAATGAGAGTCCAAACAGCGGTTAAAATAATACACAATTATTCTTTAATTAGTTTTAACTTTAACCTGTTGCAAAAATACAAGTCCTCTGTCCATATGCATCTGCTCCAAAATGCATTTTCCTCTTCTTCAGATCAAGTGAAAACAGCTCTGAACATTTATGGTGGTGGATTTTGATGAAAGAGACAACAGGAGATGGAGTTTTTCAAGGGAGGAAGTGTTTTATGGACTTATATTTTGTGCAGATGCGATGGATTTAAGTTAAAAACATCTTAAGGATGGATTTGTTTCACAGAAACACAGTTTTTCACTTAACTGATTGACTGAAGTGCGATTACTGTGATGTTTTTATCAGCTGTTTGGACTCTCATTCTGACGGCACCCATTCACTGTAGAGCATCCATTGGTAATTCAATTTAATACAACGCTACATTTCTACAAATCTGTTTCCATTAAAAACAAGTTCATCTAGATCATGCATGGCCTGAAGGAGTAATTTTTCAGCAAATGTTCATTTCTAGGATAACTGTTCCTTTGATAACTGTCCTGTTTTGTCTCGGTTACCTGAATTTGTCAGTTCTCTCCTCCAGGGCGAGTCCGGTGACCTCGCCGCGATGCTCTGTCAGCTGTTTATTACAGGAAACGCTCCACGGGTTTATGATGTAAATGAACGAGTCCTTTGAGCCGATCCACAGCTGCTGCTGGTTCACTGCCAGCATGCAATTCTGACGGAGTGAAAACAAGCGTGTGTTCATACGCTAAACAGCAGGGGGCGGCACTACTATGACAACTTTGAAGAGCACTAATATTTTCCATGACTATATGCATTCCAGTAATGTGGTGAAGTCAAACAAAATGCACAAATTCAGTCATAGATTTGGGATGCAGGGTACATTTAGTTTACATGCAGGAGTATTATTATTGCTGTAATGTTGTGGGAATATACTGAATTGTTACAAAGTAAAAATCTTAATGCTTTTAGATATAGCAAGTTGATTACAGCCTAGTTACACTACATTGGTTGTTTTTGTCAGATGTTTGATTGAGCTTTGTCCTTTCTCGTGTCTAATTTCCTCCTGACTCTCATAATCAGCCTCTCATGTCTGATAAGGAGGTGATAAGAGTGAGGCAAGGAAACACATACAGTACGTCATCACTGAAGGTCAGTGAGAGCTTTCCTCACCAGACGGGACTTTCCCACTTGAACAGAGCTTCTGCTGCATGGACCAGCTGGCCGCGTCGAACACCAGCACCTTCCCATCGCTCAAAGCACACCACAGCTTTGGGTTTCCTCCGCCGTCCAGCTCCGAAAGGCCCAGATGACCTACAAAACACACACGCAGTGCTTACTGGACGAGTCTTAACAGTTCAGTTTCCTTCTGGATGGAGGTGCAATCCTCCCTGCTGTGTCACAGACCCCTCAACACAAAACTTACTCAATCTGAGGGAGGATGTGTTTCTACACACACTGAGTGAGATCTACATCTGTGCTGAACGTTTCCACCGTCTGCCCTGTGACGCATAATAAGATGAATATCACAAAAACACTGCAAGATCTTTGTTCTCTCTCAGTCAAGCTGCTGTTTATCCCTTCATATTTGATTTTTTATTAGTAGTAGCAGTATTTATTTTGCTTTAATCTATGTTATTTTGTGTATTATTTATAAAAAATATTATTATTTATATACCGTTAAAAACAAATAAACATTTGTTTAAAAAATATGACTAGATCATATTTCACAGCTAAATTTTTATAAAATACAATTAATAATAGAATAGAAATGTAAAACAAAATGAAATAAATATAAATGTATTTCTACATACATATATTTATATATATATATATATTAATTAAAAAGTATATACATTATATTTATTATAAAATTATAAATTTGATTATATAAATTATATTTATAAAATATATAAATTATATATCTATATAATCATACAAATATATCTATATAATACAATTTTATATCATAAAAACTGCTTTGTATAAATAAAATGAAGCTCACAAGATAATAAGTAATAACCACATTTGCCCTAACCTCATTCTTATTAATGTAATTCAATGATTTTTATTTTTGTGTGAGCATGAATTAAAGGCAGTACAATATTATGTATAAATGCTTCGCAAAATGAACAATATATTATTTTTGTATTACAGTAGTGACTTTTGAGGGGAAATATGCATAATTGTCATTACGTAAAAAATCTTAATGCTGCTAAAAACAAGCTTTCTATAAGCAAGATATAACTTCTTATGACTTTCTTGTGATTGTGTGGAGGAATATGACCTGTACGTGTTTAATGAGATCTTTTACAGTTTGTCACTCCTCAAGCGTGTAAAGAAAGCGTGACTTTTGCCATTCTGTTCAGCTGGAGCAACAGGAGCAGGGCAGTGTTTTTACATTACACAATAGAAATACTGAAGTATCGGGATTCTTATCAGTCATATGATCTACGGCTGACAGCACTGAAACCTAACAAATCAAAAGCACAGAGATTATGTCATAGTCCTGTCTTGGACAAAATTAGCTTGGTTTTAAAGTGCATTCTTCAGAATAAATAAATAAATATTGGTCTTGATCTATAATAACCATACTAATAAAAGCATCTCAGATGCAACTTTAAAATATAAATAAACATAAACAATAAAAAACAAGAATATATATGTGTTTAAAATGTGAATTTCTAGAATTGGAACCAGTAAAAGATTCCAAATGTTTATGGCATGAACAGCTGTTTTTGATCTCTTGTGGTTCTGAATGTATTTTGAAATCACACTCAAATAAGCCATAACCTGGTCTGAAGTCTTGTTTGTGTAGCTTTGTCACGCCTTTAACAAGCATAGTGAAGAATGAAGCGCTTCAGATCCCTGAACAAAGGTTTGTGCTTCACCCAGTTCACTGCCAGACATTAATCACGAGTCTCTGTCCCAGATGGGTCCAGTGAGGGGAAATATGCTGTAATCAAACACTGGAAGGAAATAAGTGAGCATGCAAACTCTGCCCTGGGCGGTTTCTACAAAACTGATTTGTTAACCTGTTCTTCTCCATGCTTGCAGGATGGCACAGAAACACATGACAGGAGTAACACACTAGCCGTCTGCACACACCAGTGACATGTTTGTGGAAATACCAGGTCAAACTGGTTGATCTGGATAAGAGAAACTGGAAAGTGAATGTCACTTTGATATGAAAAAAATATCTGTTTGTGTCTTTTTTAGACAAATAAATACCGCACAATGTGTGTCATTCTTTATTCTGCAAAACACACAACAGACTTACCAGGCGTGTAGAGCAGGACATCCACGGCCAGAGGAGACGTCTGGCCCAGAGACGGGTTGATCTTGTGTTTCAGGGTCTCAGAGGTTGTTTTAGGGACCATCATGGGCACTGTAATAAACCCAGAGACAAAGACAGTCACTAAATACTGTCCACCGTCTGTACAAAAAACACAACGAGATCTTGTGTTCTCCTGTTCTCTCTCAGATGAGCTGCTGTTTATCCTCTTTGGGTTTACTTTTCATTAGTAGTAGCAGCAGTATTTATTTGTTATTATATTCTATTTGTTGTTTTGTAGCTTATTTACTGTTAAAAACAAATGAACATTCTTTAACAAAAACATGACTAGATCATATTTCACAGCAAAGTTTTAATAAAATGAATAATATACAATACATTTTTTTTTTAAATCTATTTACTTAAATAGAGATTAGGAAAAAAAAAATCTAAATTAACTATATATAACTATATCTATATAATTATAGAACTATATCTATATAATACAATTATATATAAATACATTTTTATATAGATGTTGTTTTAGGGAATATCATGGGCACTGTAATAAAACCAAATGCTAAAATGGTAATTTATCTCACACAGTTATTTCTGTTTTAGGTCCAACTTATGCCTTCAAACTGCTCATTTACAGCAACAAAAAAAAAAAAAAAATCACAATATTATTGAGATCACAGTGATTACTAATTGTACACATTACATAATTGGTTATTTTCTTTGAAACCATAATGCATTTATTGCACTTATAAATTAAGTGAACATGTTAAATAAACATTAAGTGAACATGTTGTGGCAGGGTGGAAGGATCACGCGACAAGGATAGCTCAGTTTTAAGTCCCCAGAGGGTGGATTTTATTAGTGAGGGTGAAAGGTGTCTGTGCTCTCGATTGCTGTGGTGCTCTCAGTCGTGTCCAGGTGCGGGTGAGTCCGAGCGGTGCTCGTGGCGGTGCAGGTCGGTCACGCGCTGCTGTCTGGAAGGGAACAGAGAGAATGTTAGTCTGCTGTCATGGAGAGGTTTCTCTCTGTTCGTCTGTGAGCACGCTGCTTAATGTGCAGACGGGTTGATGAGCCGCAGGTGTGGCAGATCAGCCCGTGATGACTGGTGAGCAGGTGCTCCTCGTGAGTATCCAGGGCAATGCTGATTTGGACTCGGGACGCTCGTCACACTCCCCCTAAGCGTTGTCCTGGGCCTGGCCAAATTATGTGGTGTAGTAGGGGAGACACAAGGGGTGGGTGGGGAGTGACCCCTGACAGACCTGCAAAAGCTGACCAAATCCGGGAGAGGCCGTCGGCGTTGGCCGCTCCAGCCCGATGTTGCATCAGGAAGTGGAAGTCCTGGA
>CM050421.1:33495811-33498311 GCA_027564155.1 Gymnocypris eckloni scoliostomus
ATGACGATATTAATATATTATATAAATATTAACATCATTGCTTTTCTGTGAAGCTGCTTTAAAAACATTTCTATCTGTAATTTTATCATTGAGTTTTAATTATAGTGTTTTAACTATACATTTTTGTCGTTTTTATACGTCTATATAGTTTTTAGTCATTTTAGTACATAAATAAAAGTGCGAAAGATTTAAATGGAAACTGGCTGACATAAAATAAGTTAAAGTTTTTGTATTTTCTTTTATTTCATGTATTGAAAATATTTTAATGGTTTTAGATTTATTTAACTAATTTATTTAACCCTTGTGTCTTTTTTTTAATATGTATATTTTTTTATTAATTTCAATTTCAGTTGTTGAAAAAAAAAAAAAGTTTTTATTTTAGTACATTGCTAAACTAAATAAATGTCAGAAATGTTTCTTTAGCAACTGACTGACAAAATATGTTGTTTTAATCTCAGTTTATATCTATTTGATTTCAAGTAACACATTTTTTAAAGTTTTAAGTTGAACTCTATAATAACCAGAAGTGTATGGTGAAAAGTGCTTGTGATAAAGACAGGACTTGAATTGAAATACTGGTTTAAGAGCTGTTATTAGACTGAAACTGGGTAGTTGTGATCTAGTTTTGCTGATTTGGGATTGAACCGCAGCTCTGCTGGGTTTGTGTGAAGTGTGTGAAGTGTGTAACGCGGCTCCTTCTCGCTGTGTTTCAGGCTAAAACGCTGAGGAAACAGATCCAACAAACGTTTAAGCAGTTCGCCAGCCTGAACGACGAGCAGAGCATCCTGAAGTTCTTTGAGATCCTGGCACCCGTCTACAGATTCGACAAAGAGTGCTTTCGATGTGCTCTGGGGGTATGAAGGGAATCATGGGACTTTACTGCCCCCTGCTGCTCAGTGACATCCAAACCAAACCAGCATAGCTCTTAACACTCATTCAACTCTATTTGACATTATACTACATACTATATGCTGCTGCTCACAAGTTTGGGGTCAGTGAGATTTATTTCTGAAAGAAATTAATACTTTTATTCAGTGGCGGCTGGTGCGCTGCCCCCCCTTCAAGTTTGCCCCCTTTAACATGTTAACAATAAGTTAAACATATATCGCAAATATTAACTAAATAAAATCATTTAGTCATAGTATTCTACTGTTAGTTATATTATAATTTATTGAAAATCAAAAAATCTAAACTATATTTCTTTCATATTTGTGTGGGCGCCGGACTAATGAGTGTGTATGTAGGTACACAAACTTTTCAAAAGCATGTGATTTGAGGCTAAGCTCTAATTGGCTTGTTTCAAATTGTCCTTGGGCGCAGGCTCCTCCCACTTTTGTTGTTAGAGCGAATCAGTATTGTTTTATATGTTTGGCCTCATGTGATTGGGCGTTCTCAACGACTCTCGCTCCACTCAGCAGCAGCTCGTCAGTTGACAGACAGGAACTAATTAATGTGGAAGCAAGCGCAATATCTCCAGATGAAAGAAGATTCGGTTTTATCTTTATAAAAATACCCTTCACAAGGCGTTCGGATGAAGAAGAAAAAGGATGAAGGAGCTTGGAACAGATCGCCCGTACTTACAGTTTGTTTGCGCCCCCCCCAAAAAATGTTTAGCACCAGCCGCCACTGCTTTTATTCAAGAATGCGTTAATTGCTTTGATCAAAAGTGACAGTAAAGACATTTATAAATTTAAAGAGGATTTCTATTTCAAACAAAAGCTGTTCTTTTGAACTTTCTGTTTATCAAAGAATCGTTAAAAATCACGTTTTCCACAAATATATTCAGCAGCACAACTGTTTTCAACATTGATAATAATCAGAAATGTTTCTTGAGCAGTAAATCAGTATATTATTATGATTTCTGAAGATCATGTGACACTGAAGACTGGAGTAATGATGCTGAAAATACAGCTGCGCATCACAGAAATAAATTACATTTTAACTTATATTAACTTAGAAAACATTTATTTGAAATTGTAATAATATTTCACAAATTTACTGTATTTTTAAACAAAAAAATGCAGCTTTGGTGAGCAGAAGAGATTATATTGATCTTATCAACCCCAAACTTTAATGTATACCATACTATATTATTCGTTATGTATTTTATCATAGTTAGTTTGGCATATTTTCATTTTGGTGGTATAATGAAAGCAATATTTGTAGATAAACTGATATAGGAAACTTTATTAAATGACTTACTATTTTATTTTTGTGTTAGTTTTTAACCCTTAATGATAAATTTTCTTCTGAAGTCAGATCCTGTGATTGACGCTCATCTCTCTCTCTCTCTCTCTCAGTCGAGTTGGGTCATATCAGTGGATCTCGCGATCGGTCCAGAGGAGGGAGTCAGCTACCTGACAGACAAGGGCTCCACGGTAACCAGATGCACATCACCATAGCAACAAGCATCTCTTGTGCTTTAACCCTAGTTGTTTTGTTCAGTTGCTTGGTTCTATTTATGAGTAGCTCCGCCCACAGTGAAATCTCATTGGTCTAA
>CM050421.1:33503311-33698311 GCA_027564155.1 Gymnocypris eckloni scoliostomus
GGCAATATAAACACATTCCCAGCAACTCGTGTGTGTGTGTGTGTGTGTGTGTGTGTGTGTGTGTGTGTGTGTGTGTGTGTGTATATACTGAACAAAATCATAAACACAACACTTTTGTTTTTGCCCCATATTTCATGAGCTAAACTCTAAGATCAAGACTTTTTCTATGTACACAAAAGGCCTATTTCTCTCAGATATTGTTCACAAATCTGTCTAAATCTGTGTTAGTGAACGAGATAATCATCCACCTCACAGGTGTGGCATATCAAGATGCTGATTAGACAGCATGATTATTGCACAGGTGTGCCTTAGACTGGCCACAATAAAAGGTCACTCTAAAGTGTGCAGACATAAAACCTGTCTTCAAATAAGATCTGAGATGTTTCCATGTGAAACGCACTGAATTATACCCGGGCAGAACAATCCAGGCAGATGTGTGTCCACGTCCCAATTGAATCTCATCCCACACATTCCTGCAGCACGTCTAACCCAATATAACCCACACTAATGACTCCCAGAACAGCATGAACAAAACACATTTACTGCAGGAGCCGCTCACACAGCCAGAGAGGAAAACCGGTTAACCGCTTCAGATTCATGACCAACGAGTGTTTTCATGTCAGCTGGTGAATTAACCTTTCTCCTCTCCTCTCCTCTCGTTCTTTGCATGGACCTGCAGAAGATCTAAGTGGAGATGGTAATGTTTGACTTGCAATCTTCATTTCTTTCCTCTAACTAACTCCCTGCTCTGTGTGCGTTTGGAAAGTTACTGGAATCTAGTCAATCTTGCGTTGATTCTAGTTTAGTTGTAAATGTGAGTCTGCTTCACTTTAAGTGCACTTGAAGTCTCTTTTGCTCCCTGCATTCCTTACAGGACACTTTAAAGGTGTGATTATTTAGAAAAGCGAGTGATCGCTACCAAAAAAACAAAAACGCTGGACTAAATCTATTTTGTGTGAAGGAGTCACTTCCTTCCCCTCGTCTCTCTCGAGCTCAAACACAGAGCTGCTCTCTGATTGGCCGGTCGGACAGACAGACACTCAGATGGAGTTCAGAGAGTTTAAAAGAGAGAAGTGCACTTGAGTTTGAGTGTGTGCGAGTCTTCATGGAGGGTTTCTTGGCTGGTTGGCCGGCTCTAGTGGAAGGTTCCGTGTGTTTGGGGTGGTGTAGTGACCGAGTGGGCGTTGGTTTGTAAGAGACTGACCGCTGCTGCTTCTGTCAGTCCTGCGAAACAGACGACTACGCTGAGATCATAGATGAGGACACCTACACCATGCCCTCAGTACCCTCACTCGTGCCGCCTTTTAAGTGTGTGTGCTGTCTTCCGGGATGTTTCTGTCCAAATCTGTAGGGTTGTTCTGAACCTTTTTCCCCAGTCTGGCTCGTTTGGTTTGTGGATATGGCGGCAAATGAAATTTAAAGTATCCAGCTCTGGCATTCAGAATATTCTCTGTGGAAACTCGGTTTGTGTTGCACTTTAGAACCTTTGATTCATCACATTTGGAATTAAAGCAGGTCATATTTGGGCGTAATTCTGAAAATAAAGCATGTATGTTTGGATTGAACTCAATCTGACATATTTCCTTCACAAAGTATTACTCATCTGTTAAATTGCTAGGTTCCTTTGGAGTTTAATCTGAATTGGCTTTATATAAACACACTGGAGGTCACGTGATTTAGTGACTGTGTGAGTAACTGCACACTAACACAAATGTGTGACTTACAAACAATCACAGGATTCTGAACACACACGACTCAATCTGTGTGTTATACACGTGTCTTCAAGACAGTTGAATGAAAAGATGTCATTATTTACTCACCCGTCGTGCCACTGCTTGGTTTTCTACCATGTGGCACAAAAGCAGATGTTTAGCAGAATGTTCACGCTGCTCCGTTCCAGTCAGTGAAAGCGGAGGGTTTCCAGTGGATGCCCAGCTAACAGAGAACATGCTCAGATCTCTCAAAGTCATGAACAAACGCTCTTCTAGGGGTGTATCCGGTGTCCTGGACGGATTCCGTCACTGGTTTTGTGATCACAGCGCTGACGTTTGACTTCAGAGGACTATAAACAGTGCATGCATGAGTCATGTCAACTGTATTTATTGTGCTTTTGCTCCTTACTGCTATTCTTAAATAAAGACATTTAATTGAGATGCAAAACAACATGAATGAAGTTCTGTAATATTAAGTTATGTTTTGCCAGTGGGGTAAGAAAACTAAGCTTGTTTTCACATTGAATGAGATGTATTCTTCTTACACCGTTCATCAGTCGCTCGTTTGTTAAAACTAACATTTTTTGTGTTTTATGCTTGTGAAATGACAGGTGAGTAAATACTCACAAATGTTTGTCATTATTGTATTAATGGCAGATTCACTGAAATGTATTGCTCATTTTGCAGGAATGTTTTATGTTGTCCTCTACTTAATTATTATAATATGCTTCACACACACACACATGTTTTCTAACAGCTCTGTGGTGAGTGTGTGACATGTCTGTGATTGATAAGTGTGTGCAGCTCTCACATCTCATCCCTCTGTTTCTCTCTCTCATCCTGAGCTTTCATTCTCATCTAAAAGCCTAATCTCTGACTTTTCTCTTTAACAACCAGCCGAATGCTATGGATTAGATGCAGAGTAGCATACCCCTCTGTGTGTGTGCTTCTCTTTCTTTCTCTCTCTCTCTCTCTCTCCTCTCTCTGTTTCTCTCTCTCTCTCTCTCTCTCTCTCTCTCTCTCTCTCTCTCTCTCTCTCTCTCTCTCTCTGTTTCTCTCTCTCTCTCTCTCTCTCTCTCTCTCTCTCTCTCTCTCTCTCTCTCTGTTTCTCTCTTTTTCCTCTCTCTCTCTCTCTCTCTCTCTCTTATTTGTGTTATGCAGGGTTTTATTTGTGTATTTTATATTATAAGGCTATATAGGTTTTTGATTGTGTGTGCTTTTATCATTTATACTTATTTATAATGTGTGTATTAATGTAATATTTATATGTTTGACATTAAATTTTGTATATTGACAGCATCTTTGTATATTATTATTATTGCGTTTTTATCATTATATTTTTATAATGTCATTATTAATAATATCCCATTTTTGTTTTGACATTAAATACTTTGTATAACAAAAAAAACCTGCAGAAGTCATTGATATGTAGCCAAACAATAGATTATTATTGTTGTTTTTTTGCTCATTTATATTTTTTAAATAGTTTTTTGTTTGTTTGCATTTATAAACAAAGTTATTTGTTCTTGTTTTGATAAATGGTGTGTTTTTATTCTATTTGTTGTTGTTGTTTTTAAAAGTTTGGAATCACTATGATTCTTTTTTTTTCTATGACATTTTTTTACTTTGATATTCAGCATTAAAATGATCAAAAATCACAGTAAAGAAATTAATGTTAAAATATTTATTTTTCAAATCAATTGTGCTTTTACGTATTTGTAGCTTTTTTATTTAGCTATATCGTGATTGAGTGCTTTATTGAAGACTTATTTTAATACAGCTTATGTATTATGTTATGTTATTAGTTAGAGTGGACTTCATATTTATTAAAACAAATGAAAAGGTCTGGCATATATGATCAGTTTGTTCAATATGTCGCTTCAATGTTTTAGGTTTTCTTTTGTCATCTAGAGAGCGTCCTTCTGTCCCTCACAGCCTCGTCTTCATTCGTTCACTATTAATTATGGCGTCCACCCTGACTAAGCTCTTTTAGTTCATGACCTCAGCGTTTCTAAACTTGTAATTGGCAACTTTCAGACAGTTTGTTAAATGCTGAGCTCTGCAGTCGGGTCTTCTGAGCGTGTGGTTTGTTGTTCCTCTGATGCTGAGCTTCAGGTTTGTGAGGTTTGTGTTTTCATCTGTAGCTCAGGACTATGAGATCCAGCGGGACAGGATCGAGTTGGGACGGTGTATCGGCGAGGGTCAGTTTGGTGACGTCCACCAAGGGGTTTACATGAGTGCGGTAAACAACAGATTCATCGTCCACACAAATATTAATCAAACAAACACTGCATTTGGAGTGCAAACTGGCTGTTTAATGTTTTCCACTAAATCAGTTCATGTCAGAATCCCATGTTTTAGAGCGAGAGCTACTAAAAAACTGTTATGTAGCATAAACTGAACATAGCATGAACAGTAGAGCAGATTTGACTGCGTTCATTAAGATCAAACTTAAAACAATGATCAAGGAAAATGATTTTTGTAAAGAAATATATTTTAAATGCATATTTTATATAATTTTATAATTTATAATAATTTAACAAATATTATATAAATGTATATATTTGGACCAAATAATTGATATAATATCTAAGTTTATTAGTAAATACAATCCAACATTTGACCCAAACCATCTTTCTACAGAGTGAGGTAATAATTCAGGCTAAATTGGCCAGCAATCTTTTTTTTTATCCAAATAATATATTTAAAATTTTAAATAATGTTAATTAAAATATTTTTTTATCAGATTTGTATGTATATTTTATGTGTATTTTATTCTATTATGGTTATAAATGTCACATATAGGCAGGTTTTAAATGGTATTTATGATATACAAAATGTTATAATGAATTGTATATTAATAATAATTTTTTTAACCTATTCCCTACTGCTTTTGACTGTTCTAAAGCTGTTAAAACAAACTAAAACGTCACTCTTTGTGGACGTATGGTTTTACCACTATGCACTTTTCATTAGTAATCTTCCTGAATTCAAGCTCGAGTGTTTGACGTGATGCCCGTGCTGTCCCTGACAGGAGAATCCATCGCTATCTGTGGCCATCAAGACGTGTAAGAACTGCACCTCGGACAGCGTGCGGGAGAAGTTCCTCCAGGAGGCTCGTGAGTATCACACTGTGTCCTTCATTACGTCAGAATTCATTTCAGCTGATTTCGTTTTTACCATGGCTGTTCAAGGTCAAGGTCAAGGTTTCTTTATTTGTCACATGATAAATTATACAGGGTATAATCAAAAGTGAAATGTAGATCGAATCAGGTCCGCTCAGTGGACAGTGCAAAGAATAAAAATTATATAAAAGTAACACCACACAAGAGCATATATATAGGTAAAAGAGAAATAAAGAGTAAAAGTGTAATAGAATAAAGAAAAGTGCAAAACAAGATGTGCAAGACAAGTAAGATGTGCAAAAACAAGTAAGATGTTGCAAAAACAAGTAAATGTGCAAAACAAGTGGGATGTGCAAAACAAGTAAATGTGCAAAACAAGTAAATGTGCAAAAACAAGTAAGATGTGCAAAACAAGTAAATGTGCAAAACAAGTAAATGTTGCAAAAACAAGTAAATGTGCAAAACAAGTAAGATGTGCAAAACAAGTAAATGTGCAAAAACAAGTGGGTGTTGCAAAACAAGTAAATGTGCAAAAACAAGTAAATGTGCAAAAACAAGTAAATGTGCAAAAACAAGTAAATGTGCAAAAACAAGTAAATGTGCAAAAACAAGTAAGATGTGCAAAAACAAGTAAATGTGCAAAAACAAGTAAGATGTGCAAAAACAAGTAAATGTGCAAAAACAAGTAAATGTGCAAAAACAAGTAAATGTGCAAAAACAAGTAAATGTGCAAAAACAAGTAAGATGTGCAAAAACAAGTAAATGTGCAAAAACAAGTAAATGTGCAAAACAAGTAAATGTGCAAAACAAGTAAATGTGCAAAACAAGTAAGATGTGCAAAAACAAGTAAATGTGCAAAAACAAGTAAATGTGCAAAACAAGTAAATGTGCAAAACAAGTAAATGTGCAAAACAAGTAAATGTGCAAAACAAGTAAGATGTGCAAAACAAGTAAATGTGCAAAAACAAGTAAATGTGCAAAACAAGTAAGATGTGCAAAAACAAGTAAATGTGCAAAACAAGTAAATGTGCAAAAACAAGTAAATGTGCAAAACAAGTAAATGTAATAGTAATATAAACAAGAGGATGAGAGGGATGTGCAAAGGTTTGTACTTGGAATGTAAACACAGCAACAATACGGATGATGAGAATATGAATATGAGTGTTTTTTTTTTTTATATTTATATTTATGAAACAGAACACATGATGCATTGTAGTCTAATTTCATTTGCACGCTTTGAGAGAAGTCAGAGTTAAACCACTAAAGCAGACTGATTTGGCGAAAGTGTTTTGCATGTGAAGCGGTGTTCAGACTGGGATTTTCTGATGTATTACAGTGACAATGCGGCAGTTTGACCATCCACACATTGTGAAGCTGATTGGAATCATCACTGAGAATCCCGTCTGGATCATCATGGAGTTGTGCACGCTTGGAGAGGTCAGACTGTGTTTTCATTCATTACTGGCACAGATATTACACTCATCTGGAAATCTCCATTGAGAACGGTTTGATTCGTTTTAGTTGAGGTCGTTCTTGCAAATAAGGAAGTACAACCTCGACCTGTCCACGCTGATTCTGTTCGCCTATCAGCTGTGCACAGCGCTGGCGTACCTGGAGAGCAAACGCTTCGTGCACAGGTGACTGAAGATCTTCACACGCTCAGAACAGTCTTTCCTCAGTTTGCTGGTCGTAGTGCACCGAGGTGAATGTGTGTTTTGTGCAGGGACATTGCTGCCAGGAACGTGCTGGTGTCTTCCATAGACTGTGTGAAACTTGGTGACTTCGGTCTCTCCAGATACATGGAGGACAGTTCCTATTATAAAGGTAAATCACACTGCTCTTCTGTGTGCTGTTTAACAAGCAATTCACCCAAATACTGCAAAATGTATGTCGTATGCATTTACAAGTCATGTGTGTTTTCATTATAACACGTCCTGTAGTTGCTGTGTATTTTAGAAGCTGAAAAGCTGCAGGAAAACGTTATGATGAATGCAAACAGGTCTCCCTCAGAAATGTTGGCAGAGTCAGGGTGAATCCCATTTCTCTGTCTTTCCCTTCGCCTTACCCTAGACCTCGCCTCGAAACCGAGTGGTGCTAGGGGTGAAAACATACCCCTATGAAACGAGACGCCACTTGGTTACTGTTACGTCATCATACATCGTCGCTAGCTGCTGCTACGTCACCAGAGGAGACAAGTGTTGATCACAAACTCTCCGTCTAAAAGTGTGTGTTTGATCACAAACTCTCCGTCTAAAAGTGTGTGTTTGATCACAAACTCTCCGTCTAAAAGTGTGTGTTTGATCACAAACTCTCCGTCTGTAAGTGTGTGTTTGATCACAAACTCTCTAAAAGTGTGTGTGTTTGATCACAAACTCTCCGTCTAAAAGTGTGTGTTTGATCACAAACTCTCCGTCTGTAAGTGTGTTTGATCACAAACTCTCCGTCTAAAAGTGTGTGTTTGATCACAAACTCTCCGTCTAAAAGTGTGTGTTTGATCACAAACTCTCCGTCTAAAAGTGTGTGTTTGATCACAAACTCTCCGTCTAAAAGTGTGTGTTTGATCACAAACTCTCCGCCTGTAAGTGTGTGTTTGATCACAAACTCTCCGTCTAAAAGTGTGTGTTTGATCACAAACTCTCCGTCTAAAAGTGTGTGTTTGATCACAAACTCTCCGTCTGTGTGTGTTTGATCACAAACTCTCCGCTCTGATCACAAAGTGTGTGTTTGATCACAAACTCTCCGTCTAAAAGTGTGTTTGATCACAAACTCTCCGTCTAAAAGTGTGTGTTTGATCACAAACTCTCCGTCTAAAAGTGTGTGTTTGATCACAAACTCTCCGTCTAAAAGTGTGTGTTTGATCACAAACTCTCCATCTAAAAGTGTGTGTTTGATCACAAACTCTCCGTCTAAAAGTGTGTGTTTGATCACAAACTCTCCGTCTAAAAGTGTGTGTTTGATCACAAACTCTCCGTCTAAAAGTGTGTGTTTGATCACAAACTCTCCGCTCTAAAAGTGTGTGTTTGATCACAAACTCTCCGTCTAAAAGTGTGTGTTTGATCACAAACTCTCCGTCTAAAAGTGTGTGTTTGATCACAAACTCTCCGTCTAAAAGTGTGTGTTTGATCACAAACTCTCCGTCTAAAAGTGTGTGTTGATCACAAACTCTCCGTCTATGTGTGTGTTTGATCACAAACTCTCCATCTAAAAGTGTGTGTGTTTGATCACAAACTCTCCGTCTAAAAGTGTGTGTTTGATCACAAACTCTCCGTCTAAAAGTGTGTGTGTTTGATCACAAACTCTCCGTCTAAAAGTGTGTGTTTGATCACAAACTCTCCGTCCTAAAAGTGTGTGTTTGATCACAAACTCTCTCTAAAAGTGTGTGTTTGATCACAAACTCTCCGTCTAAAAGTGTGTGTGTTTGATCACAAACTCTCCGTCTAAAAGTGTGTGTTGATCACAAACTCTCCGCCTAAAAGTGTGTGTTTGATCACAAACTCTCCGTGAGCGGAGCTGTGTTCGGTGAGAACTCTCCGCTGCCACGTTTGATCACAAACTCTCCGTCTAAAAGTGTGTGTTTGATCACAAACTCTCCGCCGCCACCTGTGTGTTTGATCACAAACTCTACTAAAAGTGTGTGTTTGATCACAAACTCTCCGCTCTGTAAGTGTAAAATTACCTTGATCACAAACATGCCGCGTTTTCAAAAGCCGCTCAACACTGTCTCCGTCTGGCAGACGTGTGTGTTTGATCACAAACTCTCCGAAAAAGTGTGTTTGATTCAAACTCGCTGAGTCTAAGAAAGTGTGTGTTTGATCACAAACTCTGATACGCCTAAAAAGTGTGTGTTTGATCACAAACTCTCCGTCTAAAAAGTGTGTGTTTGATCACATAAAAAAAATCTAAAAGTGTGTGTTTGATCACAAACTCGTAATATCCGTCTAAGTGTGTGTTTGATCACAAACTCTCCGTCTAAAACTGTGTGTTTGATCACAAACTCAAACTACGAGAATAAAGTGTGTGTTTGATCACAAACTCTCCGAAAAGTGTGTGTTTGATCACAAAGTCGAATGTTACGAGAATCACAAAAGTCGTAATATTGATCACAAACTCTCCGTCTAAAATACGTGTTTGATCACTAATATTTTCCGTCTAAAAATCACAGTGTTTGATCACAAACTCTCCGATTTGGTTAAAAGATTAGGATTTGATCACAAACTCTCCGTCTAAAATTCTTTTGATCTTTGCTCTCCGTCTAAAAGTGTGTGTTTGATCACAAACTCTCCGTCTAAAAGTGTGTTGATCACAAACTCTCATCTTAAGTGTGTGTTTGATCACAAACTCTCCGTCTAGACATTGAGTGAAATTGGCTCTTTGTGATCGAGATGGCGTACCAGTGTGTGTTTGATCACAAACTCTCCGTCTAAGAGGATATGTGTTTCAAGAGACTAAATGGTGATCAAAGAAATCGTCTGAAGGAGTTGAACTCTCCGCTCCGAATATGCCATAATGCCACAACGCTGGGGACTCCGCTAAGTGTGTGTTTGATCACAAACTCTCCGTCTGAATAAATTAAGTTTCACAAACCGCTAAAAGTGTGTCCTTTACTAATTATAACTCCTCTGATGCGCCAAAAGACAAAGTGTGTTTCACAAACTCTCCGTCTAAAAGTGTGTGTTTGATCACAAACTCTCCGTCTAAAATTGTGTTTGATCACAAACTTTCCGTCAAAAAAGTGTGTTTGATTCTAAACTCTCCGTCTTTATTCGTAGTGTTTTGATTCACAAACTCTCCGTCTAAAAGTGTGTGTTTTCACAAACTCTCCGATTCTAAAAGTGTGTGTTTCTCGTAACTTTGACTTTATTCTCCGTAGTTTCGACTTTATTCTCAAATATTACGACTTTAATCTCACAAATCTTAGATTTTTTTTTTTTTTTATGTGGCACAAACTCTCGTCTAAAAGTCTGTTTGATCACATGGGTGCGGAAAGTGTGTGTTTGATCACAACACGCTCCGTCTAACGCAGCCTATATCCTATAAAGAACTCACAGCAACATCAGTCAAAATAGAACATATATATCACCACATTCCTGATCATTAACATTATCTATTTTTGACAGGAATTGTGCACCTGTATGACCTGTCGGTTTGTTTGAAATATTTAAAAACTCTCCGTCTAAAAGTGTGTGTTTGATCTCAAACTCTCCGTCTAAAAGTGTGTGTTTGATCACAAACTCTCCGTCTAAAAGTGTGTTTGATCACAAACTCTCCGTCTAAAAGTGTGTGTTTGTCGATTGCGTGGGTTTTAGTGATGTTTTCTCTCGTCAGAGAAACGTGACTGTTGTGCAAATCAGCAATGTAACGTTAGCGTCACGATTTTTAAAAACGTTTCAATTAAGAGCATGGTTGTAATATATATGTAAGTTACAGGACTGTGTAGAGCACAAAACAAGACTGTCGTAATTTTAAATCAATTATTTAAGGCGAATACTCTCTGGATGATCTGGATCAGTGTGTTCTGTACTCCTTGGTTTCAAGTAAGCTCGTGAAAGTGCTTGGTTTTAAGGGTATCTACAAACCCTACCCCTACCCCTCTCAAAACCAGAATTAGCCCTTACTCTCACGTGAACGCGCACAACTAAGGGGAAGGGGTAAGACAGAGAATTGGGATTCACCCTAAGGCTATAGCGGTGGATAGTGAAGACGTGTTTGATTGTTATAGTCTGTGAACAGTAGTGTGTGTTTTACAGCTTCTAAAGGGAAACTGCCCATCAAATGGATGGCTCCTGAATCCATAAACTTCCGGCGCTTTACCTCGGCCAGTGACGTCTGGATGTTTGGTGAGTGCTTTTCATTCATAAAAATGGGAAGATGAATATTTCATGATACTGTATTCTTACACTTTGACTTTTCTTTAACACCATCGTTCTGTTATTAATGCAATTTCAGTTTGATTGGAAAGATGTTTAGAGTTATTTACTTGTTTTTACATTATTATTAAAAGTATTATTTTGTATACATTTTACTCTTATTAATAAAATATTAAATCTTTTAGATTTTTATTTAATAAAAAACACATTAATCCTGCACACAACTTAAGCTTGCATCATCACAGTATTTTGGGGTTTTGGTCAATTCAGTAACATTTAATTAATTTATATTTAATTGATTCATTAGTTTAGTTTAGTTTGGTGTCCAGGAATAATATATTTTGTTTTATAAATATATGTATTTCAAAAATACATGATTTTTATGTGTTAAAAAATTATACATTTTAATAAGAAAATTATAAATTTGTAAAATAATTTTGGAATATTATTTTAGACTTATATCCCATCTAGATTTAATACTAGGAGGCTTTTTAATATCCCCCATCTGACTCACCGGACATAATTCTGTCTTGGTTTCAATGCCGAGATTTGGTTGAGCGGTTTATTTATTCTTTACTTTAGAGAAGTTTGACTCATTCAGCTTCTTTACTCATCACGTCGCTTCAGTACATACTAGTGGCTTGCATTCACCTCTTTTTTCCTCACCGTGGGACGCAGCGTCAGGTCCCTTCTCTCCGTCTCCGTTACTTTTAATCTGGCTATAGCCGCTAGCTGTTTGTGTGCCATACCAGTTTTGAAGGAGTATCTCAAATGGATGGTTCAGCTCATAATCTTCGCTTTATGCTGACGATCTTTTATTGTTCATTGGTCTTTTGCCCGTAATTCTAAAAATGGGAAGATAAATTTCATGATACTGTACTCTTACAAGATCTCGTATTCTCTTTTCACTTTAAAATAGCTTCAGGTGGATTTAAATACGTGGGTTATTAATGCAATTTCAGTTTATTTGTCAATTTGGATGGTATTTTACGTTCATTCATTTGGGCAAACAAGCCTGCACGCCTTAAGAAATCAGTTCTCCAGCTCCTTAAGTCTAAGGGAGGACTTGCACTTCCCAACTCCCAACAATATTACTGGGCTTGTAATATTAATAAGATTCTCTGTTTGAACAGTTCTGCCCAGCCCAAGGCACTTTGTATTCTGCTATCTGTTCCCAACTGTCTTTAGCTATCAGTAGAATTTCATCTAATTTAGTTGTCACTAGCACTATCAAAATTTGGTTGAAATTCAGGAAACATCCACACATCCATCTTAAATAATCATTTTTTCTCCCCATCTTGCTCTGATCTGGCTTTTCACATTTGGGCAATCAACGGACTGGTTGAGCTCAATGACTTGTATGAAGATGGGGTGTTCGCATCTTTTTCATTTTTATCCACTAAATACAGTCTGCCCAGTAGACACTTCTTTCGTTTCTTTCAGGTTAGGCACTTTAAGAAATTGTCTCCTCACTTCCCCAACCGTCCTCCTGAATCCCCTCTTGATCATTTTCTCCCTTTAGGTGCAGGCCAGAAGCATCTAATTTCAGTTATTGACGATTTGATAAGTGCACGTAATGAAGACCCCACTGTTTCTCTCAGAGAATCTTGGGAGCATGACCTACCGATGATCAATGGGGAGACATCTGGTTCACTCCTCTTCTATATGTGCCAGACACGGCCTATTGCAGCGTAAAGTGCTCTACAGAGCTCATTTAACAAATGCCAAACTAGCAAAAACGATTCCAGATAGGAGTGATGCTTGTCATCGCTGCCAGCCATCTCCATATGTTCTGGAGTTGCCCTCGGCTCACAGACGTTTGGAACAATGTGTTTGATGCACTTAATAATGCTCTTAACATAGACTTAGAGCAGTTCTTTTTGGCTTTTCCTCGAGACCTGATTTGACCGTCTCATCCCGCCAGGTCATCGTAGTCACTACTGTTTAAGCTAGACGAGCTATTCTCCTTAAATGGAAACATGTCATCCCTCCATCACATGATATGTGGATCTGAGAAGTCTTTTGCTGTATAAAACTTGAGAAGTTAAGATTCTCTCTTTCAGGATCTCTCAAATCTCTTTTCATAAGACCTGGAAACCTTTTTTAGATCAGATCAAAGGCTTGCTCTGTTCTCCTGAGACTAATACACATTAATGAACCTCTATTGGAGAAGATTGAGTCTTGAGAGAGCAGCGTTCATTTAGTTTATGTATTTGTTTATTTAAAATATTATTTATTTTTTGTTTATATTGCTTATATTCTAATGTCTTTTGGGTGGGATGGTTCTGAGTGGGTTTATATTGAGACGATCTGTAGTTTATTATTTTTCACTGACTACATTATGTATGGTTTTGTTAAAATGGCAATAAATTTTTTTTTAAGTATGTAGTATTGCATCTATGAATGTTTTGGGTGTGCGATTTATTTATGTATTTGTTTATTTATATATATAATTTTTTTGGGACATGTTTTGCCTTTACCTAGATCAGACAATAATTAGAAAGGCTGTCAGCTCTGCTGAAAGATGAAATAAATATATAATTAATATGACTTATTTCTCAGATATATTGTTCTGTAGTAATTAGGGACCGAGCACCGATGGTGCAGAGGACCCTATTGAATCTGCTCCGTTTATTATTGTATTGTATTTTTATGGCGTGACCATTGGTTTTGTTTATTTGTGATGACCGAGGCAGATTTCTGATCCGTGTTGGTCTCCTCTCAGGTGTGTGTATGTGGGAAATCCTCATGTTCGGCATCAAGCCCTTCCAGGGCGTGAAGAATAATGACGTGATCGGCCGGATAGAGAACGGCGAGAGGTTAGCGATGCCCCAAAACTGCCCTCCGACCCTCTACAGCCTGATGACCAAATGCTGGGCGTACGACCCCAGCAAACGGCCGCGCTTCACCGAACTCAAGACGCAGCTCAGGTCAGTGAACACTTCATGAACACATCTGCTGGAGCGAGTAAATCAGCTGATGGGTTTGTTGTTCTCTGGTTCGGACACTAGAGGTCTCTGTTCAGCGTTCAGTGTCACCGCTGCTCCAGAGTGATCTCCAGCAAAACTACAGCAACAGAAACATCATTCACTGCCCTGCATCGTACTCATTCAACACAATGATATACTTCTTTATCACTATCATTCACTGCCCTGCATCGTACTCATTCAACACAATGATGTACTTCTTTATCACTATCATTCACTGCCCTGCATCGTACTCATTCAACACAATGATATACTTCTTTATCACTAGATTCCTAATTCCAAAATAGTGGCTTTTTTTGCTAAAGCATGTCACACTTTCTCACAAAATATGATGCAATTTGTAACGTTTTTGCTTTTGACAATCATTTAATAGATATTATCGCACCATAATCAGAAAACTGCCAGAAACACTTGATTCCTCTCTGAATCTGAGCCACATTACTACTATGTGTTCAATTCTCAGCCCATTTTCACATGTATGACGTTGTTTTATACCCAATCCTGAGTTTGAGGTTATAGTGGATAATGCAAACATGAGCCAGATGTTTTCTGCTACATCCAAACAGCAACAGCATTTACATTTTTTACCATTTCTTTTGCAGTTTGTAAATTAAATTATATATTTTGTCTTTAAAATTAAACGTGCAGTATTTGACTTCTTTTGTTTTGATAAGTGCATTAAAGCTGATACATTAATATAAGTAGAAAAATCTTATTTTTTTAAAAAGAAAACTGTATTCATTGAAGTTTTTTATATATATATTTTTTTTAACTGCGTCAGTAAATTAGGTAATTTTAGGCCTTTTTTTGCAAATCAGCAGTTTTTGATTTTTAAGATGCAGGGCTGCATTTATTAAAAAAATTATGTAAACATTATAAATATAGGCATTACAATTTAGCTTTGACTAATTCTGTGTGCAATTGAATATAAACGAAGGCTGTCAGAAAAAGCTTCTCATGTAGTTATTTTGTGGGGAACAGACTTGCATTTTAAATGGCATGCTGAAATACACCAGTAATGCATTCATTCATGTGTGCTTGCTTTCTGTTTCTGTACTAGCCCTAAAAAATGTCCTGTCTTTATCAGGAACTAAAAACAAAGAAAAGTTATTAGAAACAGGCCAAACTCTCACTTGTCAAATGCACATCACATGGACTCTAAACCCTTTAACAGCGTCGTCCCAGAGGGCTTTGCTGATTCTCCTGTCTGTCTCTGCAGCACTGTCCTGGACGAGGAGAAGGCCCAGCAGGAGGAGCGTTTCCGGATGGAGATGAGGAGACAGGTCACCGTGTCCTGGGACGCTGGGAATTCAGACGAGGCGCCTCCGAAGGTCAGAGCTCCATCTGCACATTCAGTTACTCCTTCATGTGTTAAACGCTCTGACCCTGATCAGATCTAACATGAGTGCAAGTCTTTACTGGTTTAAGTGCTGAGTCTGTTTTGATGTCACAGCCCAGCAGACCTGGTTACCCGAGTCCTCGGTCCAGTGATGGATATTTCCCTAGTCCTCAACACGCTGGTCAGCACAACCACTACCAGGTAACACGACACACACACACATCAGCATCTTCATGCACACACAACAAATAATGCATGGAAATATCAATGCACAACACAACAAATAATACATGGAAATATCAATGCAACACAACAAATAATACATGGAAATATCAATGCACACACAACAAATAATACATGGAAATATCAATGCACACACAACAAATAATACATGGAAATATCAATGCACAACACAACAAATAATACATGGAAATATCAATGCACACACAACAAATAATACATGGAAATATCAATGCACCACAACAAATAATACATGGAAATATCAATGCACACACAACAAATAATACATGGAAATATCAATGCACAACACAACAAATAATACATGGAAATATTAATGCACAACACAACAAATAATACATGGAAATATCAATGCACAACACAACAAATAATACATGGAAATATCAATGCACAACACAACAAATAATACATGGAAATATTAATGCACAACACAACAAATAATACATGGAAATATTAATGCACAACACAACAAATAATACATGGAAATATTAATACAAAACAAATAATACATGGAAATATCAATGCACACACAACAAATAATACATGGAAATATTAATGCACACACAACAAATAATACATGGAAATATCAATGCACAACACAACAAATAATACATGGAAATATCAATACACACACAACAAATAATACATGGAAATATCAATACACAACACAACAAATAATACATGGAAATATCAATACACAACACAACAAATAATACATGGAAATATCAATACACAACACAACAAATAATACATGGAAATATTAATACAAAACAAATAATACATGGAAATATCAATACACAACACAACAAATAATACATGGAAATATTAATACAAAACAAATAATACATGGAAATATCAATGCACAACACAACAAATAATACATGGAAATATCAAT
Source organism: Gymnocypris eckloni scoliostomus (assembly GCA_027564155.1). Classification (NCBI taxonomy): domain Eukaryota; kingdom Metazoa; phylum Chordata; class Actinopteri; order Cypriniformes; family Cyprinidae; genus Gymnocypris; species Gymnocypris eckloni. Next base: position 33,519,495 of record CM050421.1, read on the forward strand.
ACACAACAAATAATACATGGAAATATCAATGCACAACACAACAAATAATACATGGAAATATCAATGCACAACACAACAAATAATACATGGAAATATCAATGCACAACACAACAAATAATACATGGAAATATCAATACACAACACAACAAATAATACATGGAAATATCAATGCACAACACAACAAATAATACATGGAAATATCAATGCACAACAATAAATAATACATGGAAATATCAATGCACAACACAAATAATACATGGAAATATCAATGCACAACACAACAAATAATACATGGAAATATCAATACACAACACAACAAATAATACATGGAAATATCAATGCACAACACAACAAATAATACATGGAAATATCAATGCACAACAAATAATACATGGAAATATTAATGCACACACAACAAATAATACATGGAAATATCAATGCACACACAACAAATAATACATGGAAATATCAATACACAATAACAATAAATAATATATGGAAATATCAATACACAACACAACAAATAATAATAATACATGGAAATATCAATGCAAACACAACAAATAATACATGGAAATATTAATGCACACACAAATAATACATGGAAATATCAATGCACAACACAACAAATAATACATGGAAATATCAATGCACACAACAAATAATACATGGAAATATCAATGCACAACACAACAAATAATACATGGAAATATCAATGCATTACACAACACAATAAATAATACATGGAAATATCAATGCACAACAACAACATACATGGAAATATCAATACACAACACAAATAATACTAATATGGAAATATCAATGCACAACACAACAAATAATATATGGAAATATCAAACAAATAATACATGGAAATATCAATGCACAACACAACAAATAATACATGGAAATATCAATGCACAACACAACAAATAATACATGGAAATATCAATGCACAACACAACAAATAATACATGGAAATATCAATGCACACAACAACAAATAATACATGGAAATATCAATGCACAACACAATAATATATGGAAATATCAATGCACATAACACAATAAATAATACATGGAAATATCAATACACAATAAATAATACATGGAAATATCAATGCAACACAACAAATAATACATGGAAATATCAATGCACAACACAACAAATAATACATGGAAATATCAATGCACAACACAATAAATAATACATGGAAATATCAATGCACAACACAACAAATAATACATGGAAATATCAATGCACAACACAACAAATAATACATGGAAATATCATTAACAACACAACAAATAATACATGGAAATATGCATAATAACACAATAAATAATACATGGAAATATCAATAATACATGGACACAAATAAATAATACATGGAAATATTAATGCACAACACAATAAATAATACATGGAAATATCAATGCACACACAAATAATACATGGAAATATCAATGCACAACACAAATAATATATGGAAATATTACACAACAAATAATACATGGAACATATAATACATAACACAACAAATAATATAATACATGGAAATATCAATGCACAACACAACAAATACATGGAAATATCAATACACAACACAACAAATAATACATGGAAATATCAATGCACAACACAACAAATAATACATGGAAATATCAATAATACACAACACAAAATAATACATGGAAATATCAATGCACACACAACAAATAATACATGGAAATATCAATACAACACAACAAATAATACATGGAAATATCAATGCACACACAACAAATAATACATGGAAATATCAATACACAACACAACAAATAATACATGGAAATATCAATGCACAACACAACAAATAATACATGGAAATATCAATGCACAACACAACAAATAATACATGGAAATATCAATGCACACACAACAAATAATACATGGAAATATCAATGCACAACACAACAAATAATACATGGAAATATCAATGCACACACAACAAATAATACATGGAAATATCAATGCACAACACAACAAATAATACATGGAAATATTAATGCACAACACAACAAATACATGGAAATATTAATGCACAACACAACAAATAATACATGGAAATATCAATGCACAACACAACAAATAATACATGGAAATATCAATGCACAACACAACAAATAATACATGGAAATATTAATGCACAACACAACAAATAATACATGGAAATATCAATGCACAACACAACAAATAATACATGGAAATATCAATGCACAACACAACAAATAATACATGGAAATATCAATGCAACACAACAAATAATACATGGAAATATTCAATGCACAACACAACAAATAATACATGGAAATATCAATGCACAACACAACAAATAATACATGGAAATATCAATGCACAACAAATAATACATGGAAATATCAATGCACACACAACAAATAATACATGGAAATATCATTAATACACACAACAAATAATACATGGAAATATCAATGCACAACACAACAAATAATACATGGAAATATCAATGCACAACACAACAAATAATACATGGAAATATCAATGCACACACAACAAATAATACATGGAAATATCAATGCACAACACAACAAATAATACATGGAAATATCAATGCACAACACAACAAATAATACATGGAAATATCAATGCACACACAACAAATAATACATGGAAATATCAATGCACACACAACAAATAATACATGGAAATATCAATGCACACACAACAAATAATACATGGAAATATCAATGCACACACAACAAATAATACATGGAAATATCAATGCACACACAACAAATAATACATGGAAATATCAATGCAATGCAACACAACAAATAATACATGGAAATATCAATGCACACAACAAATAATACATGGAAATATCAATGCACACACAACAAATAATACATGGAAATATCAATGCACAACACAACAAATAATACATGGAAATATTCAATGCACAACACAATAAATAATACATGGAAATATCAATGCACAACACAACAAATAATACATGGAAATATCAATGCATACACAACAAATAATACATGGAAATATCAATGCACACACAACAAATAATACATGGAAATATCAATGCACAACACAACAAATAATACATGGAAATATCAATGCACAACACAACAAATAATACATGGAAATATCAATGCACACAACAAATAATACATGGAAATATCAATGCAACACAACAAATAATGGAAATATCAATGCACAACACAACAAATAATACATGGAAATATCAATGCACAACACAACAAATAATACATGGAAATATCAATACACACAACAAATAATACATGGAAATATCAATAACACAACAAATAATACATGGAAATATCAATGCACAACACAACAAATAATACATGGAAATATCAATGCACACACAACAAATAATACATGGAAATATCAATACACAACACAACAAATAATACATGGAAATATCAATGCACAACACAACAAATAATACATGGAAATATCAATGCACAACACAACAAATACATGGAAATATCAATGCACACAACAAATAATACATGGAAATATCAATGCACACACAACAAATAATACATGGAAATATCAATACACACAACAAATAATACATGGAAATATCAATGCAACACAACAAATAATACATGGAAATATTAATGCACAACACAACAAATAATACATGGAAATATCAATGCATAACACAACAAATAATACATGGAAATATCAATGCACACACAACAAATAATACATGGAAATATCAATACACAACACAACAAATAATACATGGAAATATCAATACACAACACAACAAATAATACATGGAAATATCAATGCATACACAATAAACAAATAATACATGGAAATATCAATGCACAACACAACAAATAATACATGGAAATATCAATGCACAACACAACAAATAATACATGGAAATATCAATGCACAACACAACAAATAATACATGGAAATATCAATGCACAACACAACAAATAATACATGGAAATATCAATGCACAACACAACAAATAATACATGGAAATATCAATACACACACAACAAATAATACATGGAAATATCAATGCACAACACAACAAATAATACATGGAAATATTAATACACAACACAACAAATAATACATGGAAATATCAATGCACAACACAACAAATAATCATGGAAATATCAATGCACAACACAACAAATAATACATGGAAATATCAATGCACAACACAACAAATAATACATGGAAATATCAATGCACAACACAACAAATAATACATGGAAATATCAATGCACAACACAACAAATAATACATGGAAATATCAATGCACAACACAACAAATAATACATGGAAATATCAATGCACAACACAACAAATAATACATGGAAATATCAATGCACAACACAACAAATAATACATGGAAATATCAATGCACACACAACAAATAATACATGGAAATATCAATGCACAACACAACAAATAATACATGGAAATATCAATGCACAACACAACAAATAATACATGGAAATATCAATGCACAACACAACAAATAATACATGGAAATATCAATGCACAACACAACAAATAATACATGGAAATATCAATGCACAACACAACAAATAATACATGGAAATATCAATGCACACACAACAAATAATACATGGAAATATCAATGCACACACAACAAATAATACATGGAAATATCAATGCACAACACAACAAATAATACATGGAAATATCAATGCACAACACAACAAATAATACATGGAAATATCAATGCAACACAACAAATAATACATGGAAATATCAATGCACAACACAACAAATAATACATGGAAATATTAATGCACAACACAACAAATAATACATGGAAATATCAATGCACAACAACAAATAATACATGGAAATATTAATGCACACAACAAATAATACATGGAAATATCAATGCACACACAACAAATAATACATGGAAATATCAATGCACAACACAACAAATAATACATGGAAATATCAATGCACACACAACAAATAATACATGGAAATATCAATGCACACACAACAAATAATACATGGAAATATCAATGCACAACAAATAATACATGGAAATATCAATACAACACAACAAATAATACATGGAAATATCAATGCACAACACAACAAATAATACATGGAAATATCAATGCACACACAACAAATAATACATGGAAATATCAATGCACACACAACAAATAATACATGGAAATATCAATGCACAACACAACAAATAATACATGGAAATATCAATGCAAACACAACAAATAATACATGGAAATATCAATGCACACACAACAAATAATACATGGAAATATCAATACACACACAACAAATAATACATGGAAATATCAATGCACAACACAACAAATAATACATGGAAATATCAATGCACAACACAACAAATAATACATGGAAATATCAATGCACAACAAATAATACATGGAAATATTAATGCACAACACAACAAATAATACATGGAAATATCAATGCACAACAAATAATACATGGAAATATCAATACACAACACAACAAATAATACATGGAAATATCAATGCACAACACAACAAATAATACATGGAAATATCAATGCACACACAACAAATAATACATGGAAATATCAATGCACAACACAACAAATAATACATGGAAATATCAATGCACACACAACAAATAATACATGGAAATATCAATGCACAACACAACAAATAATACATGGAAATATCAATACACAACAAATAATACATGGAAATATCAATACACAACAAATAATACATGGAAATATCAATGCACAACACAAAATAATACATGGAAATATCAATACACAACACAACAAATAATACATGGAAATATCAATGCACACAACAAATAATACATGGAAATATCAATACACACAACAAATAATACATGGAAATATCAATGCACACACAACAAATAATACATGGAAATATCAATACACACAACAAATAATACATGGAAATATCAATGCACAACACAACAAATAATACATGGAAATATCAATACACACAACAAATAATACATGGAAATATCAATGCACACACACAACAAATAATACATGGAAATATCAATGCACACACAACAAATAATACATGGAAATATCAATACACACACAAATAATACATGGAAATATCAATACACACACAACAAATAATACATGGAAATATCAATGCACAACACAACAAATAATACATGGAAATATTAATATGGAAATATTAATGCACAACACAATAAATAATACATGGAAATATTCAATGCACACACAACAAATAATACATGGAAATATCAATGCACACACAACAAATAATGCATGGAAATATCAATACACAACAACAAATAATACATGGAAATATTAATGCACAACACAACAAATAATACATGGAAATATTAATGCACAACAACAAATAATACATGGAAATATTAATGCACAACACAATAAATAATACATGGAAATATTAATGCACACACAACAAATAATACATGGAAATATTAATGCACAACACAACAAATAATACATGGAAATATCAATGCACAACACAACAAATAATACATGGAAATATTAATGCACAACACAACAAATAATACATGGAAATATCAATGCACAACACAACAAATAATACATGGAAATATCAATACACAACAAATAATACATGGAAATATCAATACACAACAACAAATAATACATGGAAATATTAATGCACAACACAACAAATAATACATGGAAATATCAATACACAACACAACAAATAATACATGGAAATATCAATACACAACACAACAAATAATACATGGAAATATCAATACACAACACAACAAATAATACATGGAAATATTAATACACAACACAACAAATAATACATGGAAATATCAATGCACAACACAACAAATAATGCATGGAAATATCAATACACAACACAACAAATAATACATGGAAATATCAATGCACAACACAACAAATAATACATGGAAATATCAATGCACAACACAACAAATAATACATGGAAATATCAATACACAACACAACAAATAATACATGGAAATATCAATACACAACACAACAAATAATACATGGAAATATTAATGCACAACACAACAAATAATACATGGAAATATCAATACACAACACAACAAATAATACATGGAAATATCAATGCACAACACAACAAATAATACATGGAAATATCAATACACAACACAACAAATAATACATGGAAATATCAATGCACAACACAACAAATAATACATGGAAATATCAATACACAACACAACAAATAATACATGGAAATATCAATGCACAACACAACAAATAATACATGGAAATATCAATGCACACACAACAAATAATACATGGAAATATCAATGCACAACACAACAAATAATACATGGAAATATTAATACACAACACAACAAATAATACATGGAAATATCAATACACAACACAACAAATAATACATGGAAATATCAATGCACAACACAACAAATAATACATGGAAATATCAATGCACAACACAACAAATAATACATGGAAATATCAATGCACAACACAACAAATAATACATGGAAATATCAATGCACAACACAACAAATAATACATGGAAATATCAATGCACACACACAACAAATAATACATGGAAATATCAATACACACACACAACAAATAATACATGGAAATATCAATGCACAACACAACAAATAATACATGGAAATATCAATGCACACACACACAAATAATACATGGAAATATCAATACACACACACAACAAATAATACATGGAAATATCAATGCACACACACAAATAATACATACAAATATCAATGCACAACACAACAAATAATACATGGAAATATCAATACACACACAACAAATAATACATGGAAATATCAATGCACACACAACATAAACACATACATGGAAATATCAATACACAACACAACAAATAATACATGGAAATATCAATACACAACACAACAAATAATACATGGAAATATCAATGCACACACAACAAATAATACATGGAAATATCAATACACACACACAACACAAATACATGGAAATATCAATACACAACACAACAAATAATACATGGAAATATTAATGCACAACACAACAAATACATGGAAATATTAATGCACAACACAACAAATACATGGAAATATCAATGCACACTTGAATGCTGGTTTATGTATCAAAAAAGAAAGTACAACTGCACAACTCATGGAAATATTGCACACACTTATTGAAACAACATTTATGGCATAACAAGAATTCTGAATGTGAAATAAGTTTGCAATGCAATGTTATTATGTATATTAAATACAAGTAAATCTATTAATATAGATAGACAACGGATAGATAGAAATAAACAAATTCTTGATTGTAACCTGAATTATCACAACGCAATCATATTTAAAAATGTGTAATTAGAATTGTTTATAAATCTGTTGTCAACAAAAGAGAAAATGTAACATCTCCCAGCAGTTTTCCAGTTATTAATTTTATTAGTATCATCTTTTTTATTTTAAATCACGCTAGTATTATTACAGTAGTAATATATTTATTTGTTGTTTGGTTTAATTTCTATAATTTGAATATTTAAAGAATAGATACATTACTTTGAATAAAATAATTGTATTTTATATGGTTTATTAATGATAATAATAGTATCACCATTATTATTATTTTAGTGAATACTTGTTTTGTTATTTTACAATACAGTAGATAACAATATTCATATCTTTATTGAGTTATGTCTCAGTGTCTCGGTGAACGTCTCTGACAGCAGGCATTTCCTGTGGCTCTTTAAAAACCCTGCTATTGTTGAGTCCAGATGCATTCCTTCAGCCGCACACACACACACACACACACACACACACACACACTTATATATATATACACACACACACACACACACACACACACACACAGACACACACACACACACACACACACACACACACACACACACACACACACACACAGACACACATACACAGACAGACACAGACACACACACACACACACACACACACATACACACACACACACAGACACACACACACACACATATTTATATATATATATACACACATACACACACAGACACACAAATACACACACACACACAGACACACATACACACACAGACACACATACATACATAAATACACAGACAGACATACAGACACACACACACACACAGACATACATACACATACACACACATTTCAGAAATAGACATAGACATCACATATACACAGACATACACACACACACATACACACACACACACACAGACAGACACACACACAGACACACACACACACACACACACACAGACAGACACACACACACACACACACACACACACACACACAGACACACACACAGACACACACACACACACACACACACACACACACACACACACACACACACACACACACACACACAGACACTCACACACATCGCCGCTCTGATCATGCCTTAAAAGGCTTTGTGCTCAAAGTGCCTGTTATTTTTGTATCAGGGTGTTTATTGGCCTTTATGAGAGGAAGCGAGAGGGGTTCGAGACACTGCGGGGGTCTTGATAATGAACTGAAACAGCAGCTTTCACGGCACATATTAGTTACATAATGCAACATTTATGAGCATAAAAGGAATTAAGGAAGGAAAAAAGGGAAGACAATGTTATTACACCATTGTTATTAAATACAACTAAATCTATTAATATAGATAGACAGACAGATAGATAGAAATAAACAAAATTCTTCATTAAAAAAGCTGAAATTATATAAAATATAAAGTTTAGATGAAATAAGTTGCTGTACGCAAGTATTAACAAAAAACTATGAAATATATTAATACAATTACTACTAATTAAGCTAAAAATAAAATGAAAACTGACAATATAAAAATAAAAGCTAAATCAGAGCTGAAATATAATAAAGTATAAATATTAGATTACAAGTTGAAGTAAGTTTAGGCTCTAAAAGCACTTACTGGAAAAAATAAACAAACAGAAAAATAAACAAATAAAAGCTAATAAAAATAGAAGTGCCAAGATTTAAATGCAAACTGAAAATATAAAAACATTAAGAAAAACAGTATCTAAAAATAGTATTTAAATAACACTGATCAGTATAATTGATTAAATTTTGAAAATGAAACTTTTTATTTATTTGACAGATTTACTGGGGCACTTTGAATAAAAGCATGTGCTAAATGAATAAATGCACATGCTATGTCTTGTGATTTGTGAAGGGGTCTGGATATCCCGGCGCAGGATTCCCGCCGCAGGCCTCTGTCCTCGACCCGCATGAAGCGTGGAACCATCACAGACAGGAGGTTCCTGTGTGGTCTCCAAACATGGAGGTGAGTGAGGACACGGGACGGGACGCTCTGTGTGAACGAGCGCGGGTCGAACTCATGCTGGTGTGTGTGTGTGTGTGTCAGGACGGAGGCGCTCTGGGGCGGAGTCAGCCGATGCCCGTGCACCTGATGGAGGAGACGCTCATCAAGCAGCAGCAGCAGATGGAGGAGGACCAGAGATGGCTGGAGCAGGAGGAGAGCTTCCTGGTACTGACACAACTTCTCTATAATATCATCTAAAAAATGTGAAGAGTGAAAATAAGAACAACTTAAATGAATAAAAAATCTTACAATATTTATATAATATTCAAATATTTACAAATAATTATAAATATTTACTCATGTACAAAATATTCTTCTTCGTCTTATTATTATTATTATTATTAATACTTTTATTTTACTGTGAAATGTTCAAGCCTGGAATAGCCACTCAGATTAATTTACTTAAAAAAAGACATTAAAGTCTCGAGAGTAAAAATAAGAAATAATACTAATTTAATTTAATTGTAATATTTAAATAAAATTCATTTTAAAAGAAAATATAAGAGGCTATTTTCAAGTCTGTTTTAAAGATTAAATTGTAGATTAAACTAATATAATCTTAAAAAGTCATGGACATTTCTAGAGTGAAAGTAAGATGTTAAGATTTAAATAAAAATGATAGTTATATTATATATTTAAAGAAAAATATATGTTTATAGAATATTACATAATTATGTATTATGTCGTTTTATTTATTATTATTATTATAAATGAACTAGCTATATTTTTAATATCTAATAATACATATAATAAATAATACAATAATATATATATGTATTATTATTAATAGTAATAAATGAAATTACAATACAAAAGTCTCCTGGCTCATAGCGGCTCAGCTCTTCTCTCTCACTGGCCTGTTGGCTGCTTGGAGTGTGTTTGGTGTTGTTACTCGGAGGAGGAGATGGAACAGAGTCTTCCACATTCAGTCCTGAAAACAAAGCTGTAAATCTGTGAGCACCTGCTTCCCTTCACCAGAGACGAACATGAAACCGTTTGATCCGTCACGAGCCCCTCAGGCTCCTGTGTTTCTCAAGCGGCTTGTTTCCAGATGATATTTTAGACGTCATATGTTCAGTCGAGTGGGAATGAGAAGAGTTTCCTGAGTGAGAGAGAGAGGCGTTTAATTGATACTTACAGATTTGACACGCTAGGCTGAAGCTGTAGATTTGAGGACTGTTGTGCTGTGATATCTCTCTCCGGCCGGCCGGCCGATCGTTTGGTTTGGCAGTGAAGGTTTGTGGGAATCGGTGGAAACCTGTTTGGTGCCGATCTGAGAGCCGTAAAGCTCTCGTCTGAGCGCTGGCATCTGCTCCGTCTGTCATTCTGTGATTAAGAAAAAACAAATACTGTTCTCAAAAGGAAAGAATCCGAGAGTCTGGAATGAACACTAGTGCACTGCATACTGCACAGCATTTACTGGATAATAACTGATCTTATTAAAAATGGTAGTATGGTGAACAATTTGACTGAAATCTCATGATTCATTAATTAACGGTACACATCAAAATATAATAATTTTTACCAGATGGTTTATACAGTATCTCACAGAAGTGAGTACACCCTCACATTTTTTAAATATTGTATTATATATTTTCATGTGACAACACTGAAGACATGACACTTTGCTACAATGTAAAGTAGTGAGTGTACAGATTGTATAACAGTGTACATTTGCTGTCCCCTCAAAATAACTCAACACACAGCTATTAATGTCTAAACCGCTGGACACAAAAGTGAGTACACCCCTAAGTGAAAATGTCCAAATTGGGCCCAAAGTGTCAATATTTTGTGTGGCCACCATTATTTTCCAGCACTGCCTTAACCCTCTTGTGCATGTAGTTCACCGGAGCTTCACAGGTTGTCACTAGTCCTCTTCCACTCCTTCATGATGACATCACAGAGCTGGTGGATGTTAGAGACCTTTACTTAAATATCCTTGATTTTTACAGTACAAATTGCTTCAAAGCAGCTTTAGAGTAATAAGACAAAATAATGCAATACATTGTGGGATGCAGTATTCCATGCAGTTGTATCCTTGGCAAATTCAGACATTCGTCTGCGTGTTCCATGCATATGTATTTGCATACTTCATATTATTATTATTATATTGAAACAATATGTGCTGTGTGAGTGAGATCAGAGTGCGAGTCGATTGTTTATCAGTGTTTAGCAGCACATACCAGCAAGTTTGTGCAAAACCAGTGGGAGGAAAGGAAAGTGTGGGATGAGAGAGAGAGGGGAAAAGACATGTGAGGGAGTCTGAGTCTGAAAGAGAGAGAGAGAGAGAGAGAGAGAGGACAGACCGAGAGGAAAAGACATGTGAGGGAGTCTGAGTCTGAAAGAGAGAGAGAGAGAGGACAGACCGAGAGGAAAAGACATGTGAGGGAGTCTGAGTCTGAAAGAGAGAGAGAGAGAGAGAGAGGACAGACCGAGAGGAAAAGACATGTGAGGGAGTCTGAGTCTGAGAGAGAGAGAGAGAGAGAGAGAGGACAGACCGAGAGGAAAAGACATGTGAGGGAGTCTGAAGAGAGAGAAAGAGAGAGAGGACAGACCGAGAGGAAAAGACATGTGAGGTCTGAGTCTGAGAGAGAGAGAGAGAGAGGACAGACCGAGAGGAAAAGACATGTGAGGGAGTCTGAGTCTGAAAGAGAGAGAGAGGACAGACCGAGAGGAAAAGACATGTGAGGGAGTCTGAGTCTGAAAGAGAGAGAGAGAGAGAGAGAGAGAGAGAGGACAGACCGAGAGGAAAAGACATGTGAGGGAGTCTGAGTCTGAAAGAGAGAGAGAGAGAGAGAGAGGACAGACCGAGAGGAAAAGACATGTGAGGGAGTCTGAGTCTGATAGAGAGAGAAGAGAGAGAGAGAGAGAGAGAGAGAGGACAGACCGAGAGGAAAAGACATGTGAGGGAGTCTGAGTCTGAAAGAGAGAGAGAGAGAGAGAGAGAGGACAGACAGAGAGGAAAAGACATGTGAGGGAGTCTGAGTCTGAAGAGAGAGAGAGAGAGAGAGAGAGGACAGACCGAGAGGAAAAGACATGTGAGGGAGTCTGAGTCTGAAAGAGAGAGAGAGAGACAGACCGAGAGGAAAAGACATGTGAGGGAGTCTGAGTCTGAAAGAGAGAGAGAGAGAGAGAGAGAGAGAGAGAGAGAGGAGAGACAGAGAGGGAGGGAGTCTGGAGAGAGAGAGAGAGAGAGAGAGAGAGAGAGAGACAGGAGGGAGGGAGGAGGGAGAGAGAGAGAGAGGGACTTCTGAGCGTCCTCAAGACACACATCTCTCATGGAAACACACACAACTCGTTCTTTCCTCGCCCGCGGACGCTCCGCACACGGCATGCATCTCTTCAAGTTCTGTTTCGGGAAGACGGTAACTAGACTTGCTCAGTGAGGGGTGATGTTGGGAAGTTCTTCTCAGTTATTGGGCTTTTGTAGATGTGTTGTTGAGCTAGATCTCGCTGCATTATTAGTTTGGTTTGTGTTTTGACGAGTGGTTTGTGAAGACTTGAGATCTGTCAGATCAGAGAGTGGATATATTAGGGAATTTAAAAATGTTGATTTACAAGCCTGGAAGTCATGCAAATATATAGTTATACACTTTAAAACATTTCATATTTAAATATAACATTTAGAAAAAAAAGGTCTAAATATTTATCAAATATATATTACAGACATATATAAATAGTATTTGTTTATTATTATTATTAGTAGTATGCATGTGTGTATTTTAGTTTTAACTTGAGATTTCAGGACATTTTACATTTGTGATTTCCAAGCCTGGAAAAGTCATGCAAATTAATATAATATAATATATAAAAGTTATGACATTTTCTAAAGTAAAAATAAGAAGTTATATGAAAGTTATTTATTTATGTGATGTATACATTTTAAACAGTAGCTCTAAATATTGATTAAATATTACAGATAAATAAATTAAATATTACAAAAAATCTGTTGTTGTTTTTATTATTATTATTATAAAAAGTTTGCAAATTAAGATAATCTTAACGTCATTAAAATCCGTGAAAATTATAAAGTTTTAACATTGAAAAAATTAAGTTAAATATTTAAATATAATATTAAAAAATTATAATAATAGGTATAAATAAATATAACAGATATTTGAAAATTACAGTGTTTATTATTATTGTTAGAACTAGTTATTTTTAGTGTGTTTGTATGTATTTGTATATTTTATTTTTTTTACATTTTGTGCATTTTTAAATTGCAGAAATCTCTTAAAAAATACAAAATAAAGTATTTGTAAAATATTTTAGTGGCTTAAAATCACTAAGTAAATGGTTTTTACTTTCTAAATTGAAAAACATATAATTTTTTTATTGTTTTTAAACTGTTGTTGTTTGATTTTTAATTTAGTAATCTCAAATAACTGGAAAAGTCAATGGAACTCATCAGTCATGTGATGTGGGGATGATGATGATGACATAATCAGATGAATGTTTATCTCATGAATAATGAATCAATCTTTTTTTGCGGGGAGTGATGCATGATTTGAATCGTGAATGCGTTTATGCATGATGGCTTGTGTTTGTTCAGAAGCCGGAGTCGAGGAACTCGAGGGGCAGCATCGACCGTGAGGACTGCGCTCTCCAGGCCCCGGTGAGTGCTTTCCCATAATTCCCTGCTTGTTTTTGTTTCTTCCCTGAGGGAGATTTACAGTGCCACTGCGAGGACACAATCTGTTTCTGACTTCCTGTCAGAGTCACAGCCAGTAATACTGATCCCACTCGGCCAGAATCCTCCAAACAGATGAGAAACAGCGTCAGACACCGGCGGACAGGGGTTCTCTGAGAGCCTGAGAGGAGGGCACCGGGGGGGGTTCTGCCATCATCATCTCTGATGTGTAACGAGGGAAAAACAGGCGTCAGAAGAGCCCCACAAAGCAGCCTCGTTTACAGGCCATAATTACAGCAGATCCAGCGACTCCAGGGTCAAACTCATTTTGGGTTCGGTCTCTAAAGACCTGAAATATGCCTGGCTTTCCCACAAACTAGCCACGCCTGCACAGGGCCCCGGTGGACAGCAGGAACCCGTGTGAGTCCAGAGGAAGAGCAGCTGTGTTAAACGCTTGTTTGTGTTTCTTTCAGATGGGGAAGCAGCACGTGTATCAGCCCGTGGGTAAAGCAGGTACCAACACATCAATGACCCATCAATGATCATTGTCTTCTGAAAAACCTGGAAATATCATTTTGACAGATGTGATGTTCAGACCGAAAAACGTCACAATAGTTGCTGAAATGTTTTGAACATTTCTGGTGTTATTAAAAATATCAAATATATAGCTGTAATATTTAATGCTATACATTTTATTATTAAACTTAGAATTTTATTATAGAAATTTTGCAATTTAATGTTTATGTTTTAGTAATTTTATTTTGTTATAATTTTTTACATGTAGTTGTATTTATTCGTTATTTTGGAATGTTTAATTCTACAATTTGTGTGTATATATATTAGAAAATTGTAACCTCTTTAAAAAAATTTTTATCAAACTTGACCAAAGTCAATAATTACAATTAACTGAAAAATGGCAGTATTTTTTTTTCAATGTTTATTTAAATTTGATTCATTTTAAATGACTAAAATTCATAAAATATGCCAAGCTTTAATACAATGATTAAAATGACATGTTCAGATATGTTAACAATAAGTAAATATATAAATAAAAACTTTTTTTATGAATATATGGTATTATAATGCCACAGAGGTTTGCAGTTGTCAGGCAACATTGCAGTTTGTGGCATTAATATAGAATTATGAGCATGTATCACCAGCTTTGAATGTGTCTCATCCAATCAGAATTGTTTTATAACAGTATCATGTGATTCCTCCTGTGTTCAACAGAACTTGTGGCTCCTCCAAAGAAGCCGCCCCGTCCCGGCGCTCCGAGTCACCTGACCAACCTGAACCCCGTGGACAGTTACAACGAGGGTGTCAAGGTACTTTATACTAACTCACTCCTCCAGGCATGCTGTTGTATTACCGTCTCGGAGAGGTGTTCTGCATGCTGCTCTCACCAACAACACACTCTCACCCACACACTGTAGAGTTCGGATAGAGTTGATCTTCATCAGCAGAACTCGGAGAACACACTCCAGCCAAACCTCCAAGAGAAACCACCACACACACACACACACACACACACACACTCATCAGGGCACAAACGCTTGCTCAGTAGTGCACCTAAAGTTCAGCCAATAAAACATCCTCATCTAGTTTTTCTGACCCTCGTTTTCAGTATTATTTATATACTGTTATAGTTTTTATTAGCATATTGTTTTTATATATTTTACATTTTAGTTAAAGTTTTAGTAATTTTGTCATGTGTTTTGTAATTATTTTTATTAGCTTTTTATGTGTATATATATATATATATATATATATTTTTTATGAATATGAGAAATGGTGTTGGCAACTAATTTAAATAAAATAAGGGTACATTTTTAAATTTTACTTCAGTTATTGTTTATTTTTATTTAAGTAACAACTGGTTTATTAAATATATATATATATATATAGACAGTTGTGATTTTCAGGCCTAAAGAATTCCTAAAAGTTACAAAATATATTCTGTATTTTAAATTTAGTTATTAATTTTGTCAATTTAACTAGTTTTTTTAATGTGTATATTTATTTATTTTAGTACATCAAGTTAAATGAGTATGAGAAATGGTGCCTTTGTGAAATAGTGGAAATAAAATATGTTAAATATTTTATATTTATTTTATATTTAATGTTAATTTCATTCAAGTAACAAAATGTTTATTTTCTGGTTTTATTTTTAGTTTTTGTTAACTATAATAACATCTCAAGGGTCACGACCCATCTCTCACACACACACACACACACACACACACACACACACACACACACACACACACACACACACACACACACACACACACACACACACACACACACACACTCAACTGCGGCAAGAATTTTTGGGGAGCTGTGTTTATTTTTTCGTGGCTCTTATATAAGAGGTCAGTTTTGCCAGGATCTCTTTTTTTCATTGTTCCTGTTGTTTTAACGTTCCAGTCGGTTCTCGTGAGAAGTCTTCGAGTATTCAGCTGGATTAAAGATGGAAGAGAAACTGAAGAACTTGTTTTTCAGATTATTGAGAGAGAAGAGGGTTTTCTGCGTTTCAAACACCTACAAACGATTGTTAAACACTTTCAAAATCATGTCAGATTAAAAAATTCTCCAACTTTCAACCATATCAAATTCCATTTACAGTATACGGTTATTATAGTTAACTAAAACTACAACTAAATCCATGAAAAAATAACTTTTATTACTTAAAATAATAATAAAATGATGTGCTCGTGCAACCAGTGGGAAGAATCAGTCTAGAGCCCTAATTTGGCATTTCCAATTAATTTAGGGCTGTTACATTCTTATTTTTATTAGGCCTATTATTACTAAGAAGTTACTTTTATTATTAAATTAAAGGTACAATTAATTTCCCCCGCAAGAATTCTGATTCTGAGCATAACTGACGCACTGCGAGGATAAGATTATATATTTACTCCTCGATTACAATGATTCTTTAAAACAGGTCTATTAGTCTACCTATAATTAATTGTAGTCCTATAATTAAAATATTAACACTGCAGTCATCAATACAAATAAATGGATTACAAAGCTTTTATTTCAACTCAAGCACCGACTTTCAAGAACAACCTGTTTAACACGAAATACGTTTCTTCTCTTTTTCCACATGCACAAGAGATATAAATGAAAACAGCTTTACCGTTATCAGCATATGTAGAAGTAGATTCGTCTCTCGTCGTCTCTGAGAGAATAAGCGTCAGATGCAGAAAGCTCCGTCATTACTCCGTCATTACTCCGTTTATACTTTCACTTTATACTTATAGTGAAATGACAGATTAAGATGCATAAATATTGCACTTAGTTTGCACCAACATTGCGAGGTAACCAATTATATAAATATATATATATATACATACATACACACACACACACACACACACACACACACTCACTGGTCACTTTATTAGGTACACCTGGCTAGTCCCGGTCGGACCCGCTTTTGTCTTCAGAACTGTCTTAATTCTTCGTGGCATAGATTCAACAAGGTGTTGGAAACATTCCTCAGAGATGTTGGTTCATATTGTCATGATAGCGTCACACAGTTGCTGCAGATTTGTCGTCTGCACATCCATGATGTGAATCTCTCGTTCCACCACATCCCAAAGGTGCTCTATTGGATTGAGATCTGGTGACTGTGGAGGTGATTTGAGTAAAGTGAACTCATTGTCATGTTCAAGAAACCAGTCTGAGATGATTTGATCTTTGTGACATGGTGCATTATCCTGCTGGAAGTACATCAGAAGATGGTACACTGTAGTCATAAAGGGATGGACATGGTCAGCAACAATACTCAGGTAGACTGTGGCGTTTAAACGATGCTCAATTGGTACTAAGAGACCCAAAGTGTGCCAAGAAAATACCCCCCACACCATTACACCACCAGCAGCCTGAACCGTTGAGACAAGGCCGGATGATCCATGCTTTCATGTTCTTTACACCAAATTCTGACCCTACATCTGAATGCAGCAGAAATCAACTCATCAGACCAGGCAACGTTTTTCATTCTTCTATCGTCCAGTTTTGGTGAGTCTGTGTGAATTGTATCCTCCGTGTGCTGTTCTTATCTGACCGGAGCGGCACCCGGTGTGGTCTTCTGCTGCTGGAGTCCATCTGCTTCAGGGTTCGATGTGTTGTGTGTTCAGAGATGGTATTCTGCAGATCTTGGTTGTAACGAGTGGTTATTTGAGTTACTGTTGTCTTTCTATCATCTCTAACCAGTCTGTCCATTCTCCTCTGACCTCTGACATCAACAAGGCATTTTCATCCACACAACTGCCGCTCGCTGGATATTTCTCTTTTTCAGACCATTCTCTGTAAACCCTAGAGATGGTTGTGTGTGAAAATCCCAGTAGATCAGCAGTTTGTGAAATACTCAGACCAGTCCGTCTGCACCAACAACCATTCCACGTTCAGTCTCTTAAATCCCTTTCTTCCCCGTTCTGATGCTCGGTTTGAACTTCAGCAAGTCGTCTTCACCACATCTAGATGCCTAAATGCATTGAGTTGCTGTCATGTGATTGGCTGATTAGCAATTTGTGTTACCAAGCAATTTGAACAGGTGCACCTAATAAAGTGGCCGGTGAGTGTATACACTAATAAAATATATACAATATATGATATTTATTAATAAAAACTATGCTGTTTTCCACATTGCCAATTTTTTGGAGATATGCATTTGTCTTTTTTCATCGCTATTATGTAAGAGGTCAATGTTTTTTCTGCTTGTATTTTTGTCTTGGAGTCATTATTGTGGTGGATTCTCGTGTGAATCCTTAATGCTTTGAAGATGACAGTATTCAGAGAAGCTGAACTAACAGATCATGTTTCTTTTGCATCTGAAACATCTGTAGCTGAACGATGCTTTATAATCACGATCACACCTCACACCTCTGAACCTGAAGCTGCATGACTTTATTAGTTTTGGTTTGTTTGCTTGTTTTGCATTATTAATCGTTTGTTCTGTTTTCCTGCATCCCGCTTCCCCTGCACACCACACACGCTCACCTGCTTTATGCTGCACTGTTGCACATAGCCCTGGAGGGTAAGACGTGTGTGTGTGTGTGTGTGTGTGTGTGTGTGTGTGTGTGTGTGTGTGTGTGTGCGCGTGCGTGCGCGTGCTGCGTATGTGTGCCATGCGCGTGTGTGTGTGCGTGTGTGTGTGTGCGTGCGTGCGTGCGCGTGCGTGCGTGCGTGTGCGTGTGTGTATGTGTGCGCGTACGTGCGTGTGATTCTCTGTATGACACTGTCTTCACACTCGTCTGATTAAACTCAACAATGGATGTTTTTCTGTACATTTGTTAAATTACTTGTTTATAAAATAGAATGTTAATTAAACAAATTAAGAATTTAAAATCAAGAAACAAATATATATTTATTTTAAAATATGAAATATTGTATTTGTTGACCTGCATGTGACATTAATAAACATCATACAATCTATAATTATAGATTTATCAATTATAATTATGACAGTCACTTAATTAAATTTCTGTTTTATTCTGATCATAGTATTTACAATTCACTTATGATAATATTATTTAAAAGTAATTCAATCATAAAAAATGTAATCACTTAAAAACTAATAATTTTAATAAAATCAATCAAAATAAAATATTTTAAAAAAACGTCACGTGACCATTAATTGACATCAAAGAACCATAAATTATTTTAAATTGATCAGTTCTAATAATTTCTATCTTCATAATGTTCAAAACAATTCTGATCAATTCGTTTATAAATCACTTATATTACTTTAATTAAATCATAATTAATGATGTAACAAGTAAAACAGTTAAAAGATGGTTTTAGATGAACAAAAATGACCATCTTCATAAAAGTTGATCTTATCTTCAACATTCTAACGATGTTTATGAAATTTTATCTGAAGAATAATTGTAAATAAAGGAAATGAGTATAAATATATTTAGTATTGAGCTCTGTGGATCTTCTTTGAACTATCATCGAAACCTAATAATTCAAATCTGATCAATGTTTCAATAAATCCTATCCAGTAACCCTAAGCATGAGGAAGAGGTGGTGTAAATCCTTGAACCTGTCTTCCCCAGATCCAGCCTCAGGAGATCAGTCCTCCTCCCACAGCAAACCTGGACCGCTCCAATGATAAGGTGTATGAGAACGTGACGGGGCTGGTGAAGGCCGTGATCGAGATGTCCAGCCGCATCCAGCCCGCGCCGCCCGAGGAGTACGTCCCCATGGTGAAGGTCAGGAGCACTCTCGTGAGCACGGCTGTGTGTGTGTGACGTGTGTTTGATGAGTGTGTCTGCTGTCTCCTCTCAGGATGTGGGACTGGCGCTCAGGACTTTACTAGCGACGGTGGACGAGACCATCCCAGTGTTACCGGCCAGCACGCACAGAGAGGTCAGAGGTCACTGTGTTTATACTCTCACACTCATCATCAATCTGTTTCCAGAATAGTGTGTTTCCATTCTGCTAGGGACAAAACCCATGTTCAACAATGAAATCAATTCACTTTTACATTTAATTATTTAACGATTAAATGATTGTTGTGGCATTAACCATTGCATTATTTGCTTTGAATTAATCATTTTATTAGAGATTACATTTGATATATATGTCATTTGTTTCAGCCCTTCATACTACTCTATTATATATCTTCATATACTATTTTGTTGCAATGTTATTATCATCAAATAAAACTAAACCTAACGATTAAATTAAAATATATAAGATTACAAAGAAAATTAAAATTATAACTAAAATAAACTTAAATTCCTAACAAGAATGAAATAAATACTGAAACTGAATTCAAGCTAAAACTGCAATACAAAATAAAATATAAATAGCAATATTTAGAAAAAATGTTTAATCAATATATGTAATATATTATTAAATTCAATAATGAAATGCATTCAGCTGATAATTGAGTGTTAAATCCTGTCATTTTACATTATTGACACAATTTTCCTATTTTGATATTGTGCAGTGCTTTGTTACAATTTGTATTGTTAAAACACTATATAAATAAAGTGACTAATATAAAATATCAATATTTTGGAGCTGCTCCAACAAACGATTGGCATACTATCGTCTGAAATGTGTATGATTTCATATCCAGACTAATTCACATGAATAATAATAATAAATACAATTTTATTATAAAGGTAATTATTTAATTTATATTATTTATTCCAGCTACAATAAATGATATTGATGCATGATTCGGGGAAAATTCCCCAAACCCCCACCAAATCATATTATTTTTTTTATAAAAATTATGATTATTATTTAAAATATGGGGAAAACTCCAGTTTTGTAGGGCTAGACCATATGGCCCAAAATCTTTGGATTTACATGTTAATATGACAATATAATAATAAAAAATAAATATATATATAATTTACTTTTATTTTATGTATAATTATTCAATATTGTTATTATAAAATTGTATTATTACTACTTTTACTATGTTATACATTTTTTATTAATAAAGAAAATATTAAACAAAATAATTAATATTATGTTGCGTATTCATACAAAATAATATTGTAATATTTCAATGAAAAATAAAAAAATCGAGTTAAAGCAGCCAAACGAATACTTACCTTACATTGTTCTTTTTCACGTTTAAACCATCAAGCGTTTATTTTGTCTGAATAATGCACGGCGCTCTTTAGTGCTTCCTCTCTTCTTGACTGCGGTTGTATCTGAATCAAGCAGTGAACTGAACGTGTGTGTTGCTGCGTCTCAGATCGAGATGGCCCAGAAGCTGCTGAACTCGGACCTGGCGGAGCTCATCGGTAAGATGCGTCTGGCGCAGCAGTACGTCCTGACCAGCCTGCAGCAGGACTACAAGAAGCAGATGCTGACCGCGGCTCACGCGCTCGCCGTGGACGCCAAGAACCTGCTGGACGTCATCGACCAGGCGCGGCTGAAGATGCTGAGCCACGGCCGGCCGCACTGATGCTGGATCATCAGCGGGAAACACCTTTAGAGTAGAGACTGGAGGATATCGGCTTTTATTTTGTATCCAGAAATGAAGTTGGTCTTAACTTTCTCAGCAGCAACTGGAAGCTAATGAACTCCAACAATGCTTTTCCAAAGATCACATGATTTTCTACAGTTGATCTCAGACTTCAGTGATCGAGGTGCTCTGAGAAACTCAGGGGACACGACTCACGAAGCCAAACCAGTCGTATTTAACAGAGTTTAAATCAAAGGAATCAGATATTGTATGAAACAGAGGGACATTCCGATGCCAATATAGTCACATATCAGTCACTTGAAGCACACGTTGATATAATCGAAGCTGCCTTCTGAATTCATTTAAGACACTTCATTCTGTCAAATCATGTCACGTTGTTGTCTTTACCACACACTAGGGTTGAGTTTTTGTGTACAGAACAATCGTGGAATCCATTTTGTCATTGATATAAATTATTCTCAGGAAGAACAACTGTACAGATCTTTGAACTAATAAAATGTTATCTTTATCTAAATGTGTCTTGGTGTTATTTCTGCTGGATTGTTGTTAGTCCTTTTGATTGATTGAACTCGTTTGGTGATTAATAAAGGTATTGGATGTTGTTTATATTTATTCAATTTAATTAATGTATCAGTTTTTTTCATTTATTTTGTTTGAAAATGCAGCTAAAAAAATTATAGTCTTGCTCTGAAATGAAAATTATTAACTGAAACCAGTCGTCGAAAATCATGATCAAATATGTAAATAAATATTGAAATGCTTTTTGGGGGGATTTCATCAATTATACATATATTTATATATTATAGGTTTGTATCAAAATGACTCCCTTTGCATTAAGAAAAATGGTAAGCTTTATAGTCGTGGACTAAATAATCATAATTAGTCTCTTGATTATTCACCAGTCTTTAAAAAAGAAAGACAGTAATGTATAATTAATAAATGCACATTTCTGAAAATCCCAGCGCTACATGAATGCACTGGCCTGTAAAGTAAAAATGATTCTTTCAGTATTGAATAATACATATTTAAATGATACAGAACAAGTTAGTTTAGGTGGAGTTATTCCTATAACAATATACAAAACACTGCAGAACGCCACGGATGTGAAGACTTCCACTTCTGGCTGATTTAAGCTTTTTTTTCATGAAGTACTTCATACACAAAAGACTAATGTATTTTCCATTTTAAAGGAAAAGTGGATTGTTTAGAAACTCAAGTTTCCACCACATGCAATAAAGTTTGATGTATAGCACGAGATGGTGAACAGCAAAAATAGCAACATTTAAAAGCCTTAATATTAATGAGCAATATATATGTAACTGTATATATGAGCAGCTGCATTTTTATTAACTTAACATTCAACTTTTGAGTAGTCTATTAAATACCCAAGATAACATTAAGATTAACCCTCTGGTTGTGTTCGGACTCCTGTCACACTTTTGTCGGTCAAAATGATCGACTCCAAACAACTGATCATAAATTGTTATTATGTTATTATCACTAAATATTGATTCATTCTTTTTGTCAACTTGTTTTTTCATTTAGACTGGTTTTGTGTTTCTATTTGCATCTGATTAATCGTAGGCCTCATTTATCTGAGAGTAGGTACCTTTTATGAATAATATTCACAATATGAGTTAAACAATTATGAAAATTAGCAAACTTCCTGATTAAATATTAAAGTACACTAGTGTGAGAAACAGTGCAATTTTTCATAATTTTTTTCTCTCATATTGTGAATATTATTCATAAAATGCTTTTTTCACTCAAAAAACGAGGCACCTACTCTCAGATAAATGAGGCTTACGATTAATCAGATGCAAATAGAAACACAAAACCAGTCCTAAATGAAAGAAAACAAGTTGACAAAAAGAATAAATCCAATATTTGGTGATAATATAGCATTATGACAGATTTATAAGAACCCACAAAAAATTACAATTTTTATTTTTTAAATTAATGAGAAGTACTTATACCCTATGTGAACAAAGTCAGTAAGTTTGAGTCCAATGCGATAACGTTAACTAGTATTTTCGGGAAAAAGAAAATCTTTTTCGGGTCAATTTGACCCGAACACAACCAGAGGGTTACAAAATGCTTGTTTTAAATGAGTTTGTGTTATCCAATGTAATTGTCAAATGCTAACAAATGAACCATTATTGTAAAGCGTCAGTCAAAACACGCTTGAACTTCTATTAAAAACCAATGAAGAAATATTATCTCATTATGGTTTTAAAACTCAGGAAAGAAATGTAAATTCTTTAGGACAAGTGAATGGTTGACTAAAACATAACCCC
This sequence comes from Gymnocypris eckloni scoliostomus, assembly GCA_027564155.1. Taxonomy (NCBI): domain Eukaryota; kingdom Metazoa; phylum Chordata; class Actinopteri; order Cypriniformes; family Cyprinidae; genus Gymnocypris; species Gymnocypris eckloni. Next base: position 33,544,868 of record CM050421.1, read on the forward strand.
GATCCAGCATCGACACACACAGTACTGAGAGTCTCAAAGTTTTTTATTAAAAGAGCTGCTTTAGTCGAACAGACCGAAGCCCATGTCGTCATCAGACTCCTCAGACTCGTCCTTCTTTTCCTCTTTCTTCTCCTCCTCTTTGGCTGTAATGCAAACAGAAAACAATGAATCTCAGTGTTTGACTCAAACACACGTGGAAGCATCTGAAGGAGAGCGAGAGGTTACCTGGTGCGTCTCCACCTGCAGGAGCAGCAGCACTAGCAGCGGCGGCCGGAGCGGCTCCACCACCGGCTCCGACGTTACAGATCAGACTGCCGATGTCCACGCTGGCCAGAGCCTGAGCACAGGAAGTGACATCAGACAGCTCAGAATCAAGATGCACTACAGCCTGAATAGTTTCCATCATGGACTGGGAAATACACGCACCTTAGCGAAGAGACCGGGCCAGAAGGGCTCGATGGACACACTGGCGGCCTTGATCAGAGCGATCAGCTTGTCCTCCTGCAGAAACAATCAAAGCATCAGTTCATCACTGAATCTGTACTCTGTGGCAGTACAAATAGCAGACGCTAATATCATGGTACTAGCAGAGTACATTATTATATGTGACCCTGAAGCACAAAACCAGTCATAAGTCGCTGGGTTATATTTGAGCAATAGCCAACAATACATTGTATGGGTCAAAATTATTCATTTTTCTTTTATGCCAAAAATCATTATGATATCAAGTAAAGATCATGTTACATGAAGATATTTTGTAAATGTCCTACCATAAATATACCAAAACTTAAATTTTGATTAGTAATATACATGGTTAACGACTTAATTTGAACAACTTTAAAGGCGATTTTATCAATATTTTGATTTTTTTTGCACCTTCAAGATTTTCAAATAGGTGCATCTCAGCCAAATATTGTCCTGTCCTAACAAACCATACATCAATGGAAATATTATTTATTCAGCTTTCAGATAAAAAGTGACCCTCAACACTGGTTTTGTTGTCCAGGGTTAACGTACATATTACTCTAGTAACAATACCAAAGTAAAGTAACGTTATCGGATGTATACACCATGATATATGTTTTATAATGGTCAACAGATGGTCCATCATGCAATGTACTTCAGCACCATGGTACAGAAATGTTACACTGTGATAATAATGTATAGTGTATGATTAATATCAGTTTCTCCATGTAAAACACTTAACGTTAAGCTGCCCTGAATCAGTGTAAAACAAACTAACAATCAGTACCACAGAAAACGCGCGCTTCTCTGTAACGTTACTAGTTAACCACAACGCGTTCAAACTGTGGTTTTCACGTATGAACACATACGATTAAGCTTCTAACAACACGCTGGACCTGTAAATAATAAACTAAGCTATATGGAAATGTAAAACGCGCAAAAACCACAGAAGCGTCGAACGGAGTGTCAAGTGTCAACGTCCCGGATGTTCATCCCGCGGCTCAAACCGATCACACTCACCGTGACTGTAACTTCATCATCATGGAGGATGAGAGCGGAGTAAATACAGGCCAGCTCGGACACAGATGCCATTGTTCTTTTAGCAGGTTAAGGTTTTAGACGTGGATGCCTAAATTTGACGGTGCTAGTCGCCGGATTCAAAGGCCTTAGCTTCGTGAGAAGAACCGAGCACCTCAAACACAGCGATGTCAGTGAGCGGAAAGGGCCGGAGGAGGGCGGAGCGATGACTTATATAGACTCGTGCGTCACTTCAGTGGGCGGGACCTACGTAGAGGCTAGCAGCTGTGATTGGCTCATCTCTTCTGTCAATTATTCTGTATATCCGCGTGTTTATGAGGTACAACATTAATATATAACAGGCAAATGCATAAAACATTTAAAATCAAACTTTGTTTTAAAAAGTATATAAAACAACAGAAAATTAAAACACTAATGATTTCAAGAATAGTTAGTTGGTCTATGGTACTATAAAATTACCATATTCTATAGCATGATATTTAGCAGGTACTTCTAAATATACTATTTAAAAAAACATGGTAATAGCACAGTACATTTTTTGCTTTATGTACGTGATTATTTTATAAATAATCTAATTTTATATGAAAATATATAACATATTGAGTCTGACAACTATTGTGATATATTATTTCTTATATTTTATGTTATTTTAATTAAATAATAATAATTATTATTATTATTAAATAATAATAATGTACTTAAAATCATGCATAATGCACAATAGAAATATGGATAATTGTTAAAAACAATATTTTAATAAATAATTTATTTAAATCTATATTTCAGTTCAGAGCCATGTGGCTACTTTAAAAGCGCCATTAGCTGCCAAAATAAATATTTTCTTCATACACCATGCATTAGTATTGCAAACAGCATCAGAGAGCTTAACGTCTGTGGTACTGTCTCTCATCTTGTAAATAAAGTACATTATGTTTATTAAAACACATATTCTTATAAACCACTGGTGTTTAGTAGGCAAACAGTTCAATGATTTAAAAGCTACACAAAGAAATGAAGTCATGAACTGTTTAAGTCTCTGTAATTAAGCAGTTGAATCACAGAAACACTTTTAATGGAATGAAACGCAAAAACAAAAATACATCATTCTCTCTGAACAACAGTCATGTTACTCAAATGAATCCATATTCAAAACAAATCACAATTCATCTGAATCTCTGGTCTTTTGGCACCCTTGTGGTATGGTCTTCAAACACTATGAGACTGAATAAAAGGTCCCATCCAAATACACTGTAAACGAAACCAAGCTTTTCATCTTGTCCTATAATTGAAGGAGATAGAGCAAGTCTCAGTCGAGTGTTACATGTCTCTGGTTAGCGGAGCACATCTGAGCGAAGAGACAAATACAGTATTGTCCCTCGTTATTGAAGCCGATGGCGGATCGTAAGATGATGATGGGAGGATGTCAGTCTTTATGGGATTTTCCTTTGGGCTTTTCATCATCGTAAGACACGCCGTACTCGTTCACTCTGGTTTTATCCACCGGATAGAGCCTGAAACACATCAACATCTCATGTAACATCTGTACGAGTCTAAACATCAGCTCTGGACCGGTGTTTCTCACCATCTCTGATAGAGGTATACGAGGAACACCACGTCATCTCTGAAACACGCTAACCGATGGGACGCGGGCATCGTGATGATGAACGCAAAGATGTCATCGATGAACGTATTAAAAGCCTGTTGACAATCATAAGAGCCATTACTGAAACACACATCTATAGAGCTATCTAGAACGTTTTGTCAATAATTACTTAAATCAGACAACTAATATGAGAACATTTTATTAAACTGATAGACTTTAAAAATATATTCATGCACAATAGGAAATATGAAGAACTGTTTCATTACAAAGTTGCATGTATCTGATACATTGTATAGAAAATATATATAAAATGTATTAAGTCTGACAACTAACATGATATATTATTATTCATTTGTTAGATTTTATGTTGTTTTATTTACAAAATAATATAGAAAACTCTCATATAGAAACCCCCAAATATGATACCTGTTGCATAGAAAAAGAGTTTGTTTAGATAAAAATAATTAAAAGAATAGGAGACAAAAATGATATATATATATATGACCCTGGACCACAAAACCAGTCATAAGTAGAATATAAAATAAAGATCATGTTCCATGAAGATATTTAGTACATTTCCTACTGTAACTAGATCAAAACTTCATTTTTGAGTCTGACGAGATACATTACTTTATTCATTTGTTGGATTTCATGTTGGTTTATTTAAAAAAATAATACAAATGTATTTAAAATAATGCATAATTCACAATAGTAAATATGGAGAATTATTTCGAAAGTTAAAGAAAAAAGAATTTAAGAAATAACTGTTTATAAAACTGAATATTTTAAAATATTGTATATATTAAATTTTCTTTTTTTTCTATTCAGAGCCATGTCGGACTTGTTACTCTAAAATGGAATTATCTGCCAAATATTGTTTCTTCATATATCATGCATTAATAATGCAAACCGCGTCAGACCTCACCTTGTACATGAAGGCTTTCCAGGGCAGATGAGCGACTGACTTCAGCTGTTAACACAAATGCATTGTTATTAAATCAAACATGATTTCATTATTCTGAATGCAATACGTATTCTGGACTGAACAAACCTTGTAATTGACAAAGAGTTGAGGCAGCATAAAGAGGAATCCGAAGGCGTACACCCCTAAATCAGAGCGACAACGCTCATTACATTCCCATCATTCATGTTTCTAAACCAATCAGTCGATAAAGCTACCATATGAAACGTACCGTTGACTAAACTGTTAATAATCCAGGAGTACCAGCTGTATAAACACAAATATTCATCAGTTGTGCAACTTAACTTCTTCAGTAAAAACATAAAAGGTTTAATACTCGGTTTTACCTTTTGTACTTGACAAACACAAGAGCGAATCGCCCGCCCGATACACAGAGGATACAGCAGAAACGACAGATACTTCATCGCCTGCTCAGACCAACAACATTCAAAGACATCTTCAGATTCAGATCGAAACAGAACCAGAAGACTGAGCTTTGACTCACCAGTGTGTCATATTCCTCCGTTCGTTTCTCCGAGTCATCCATCTTCCCAAACTGAAGGATAGATCAGGAACGGTTTACAGTTAGAGAACGATCACGGTTAACGCTGAGAAACAAGACTGTGTTAAAGAGAAAACCATGAAGGTGTACCAGGAACGCGGGAGTCAATCCCCTCCAGATGACGTGTATTTTAAAAGCTTTCTTCACTTTCCAGACCTGAAAAACAACAGAAATACAAAGACAAAAGCTGCAGGTGCACCTGATCCAAAGACATCTGCAGCAGAGATGACAATAAAGTGTGTCCGTACCTCGATCAAAGAGCCGACCCCAGCAGGAACCAGCACCAGCAGACTGGTCTGTTCATCCAGCAGATACAGGAAGACCACGATGGTGCTGAAACATCTCCACAGCACTGAGGAACACAGTCATCGATACATGCCAACGCTTTCAAAACGTGATGCAACCCTATCCAATTATTTACAACCGTAAACTGTGTTCCTGTGTCTCAGTGGTAAAGCATTGTGTTAGCAGCGCAAAGGTTGTGGGTTCGATTCCCAGGAAACACATACTGATAACAAATTTATAACAGTTATCAAAACATCATGAAGCTATATTTGAAACTGTAAACTGTGTTCCTCTGTGGCTCAGTGGTAGAGCATTGTGTTAGCAGCGCAAAGGTTGTGGGTTCGATTCCCAGGAAACACATACTGATAACAAATTTATAACAGTTATCAAAACATCATGAAGCTATATTTGAAACTGTACATAGTTTATAAAACTATATTTGAAACTGTAAACTGTGTTCCTGTGGCTCAGTGGTAGAGCATTGTGTTAGCAGCGCAAAGGTTGTGGGTTCGATTCCCAGAGAACACGTACTGATAACAAATTTATAACCTGAATGCACTGTAAGTCACTTTGGATAAAAGCGTCTGCTAAATGCATAAATGTAAATACTTAGAGGATAATTCACTATATTATAACTAAATATAATATTAATATTATTGCTGTCATATGATTAATCGCATCCAAAATAAAAGTTTTTGTTTACATAATATATGTGTGTGTATGGTGTATATTATGTATGTATAAATACACACACATGCATGATATATTTCAGACAAATAAGTTATGTTTATATATTAAATGTATTTATTTATAATATAAATTCTATAAATATAGACATGTAAAGTATTTTCAATATATATACTGTATGTGTGTGTCTTTACATACACAGTACACACACATATTATGCAAACAAAAACTTTTAATTTGAATGCGATTAATTGTTTGACAGCACAAATTATTATATATCTTAAAATATATTATTATTCTAGAATATTTATTTACTATAATTTATATTTATAAATTCCAGTTTAATGACTTTAATAAAAATTTCACAAGATAAATATTGAAAACACAAAGTAAAGTGCATTCAGTATCATAATTACTTATAAATGATAAAATATCAGTGATATTATATTATTGAAATGCTATTTTAACTATATTTTTGATTAATTTTGAGTTTTTACATTTACATGCATTTTATTTCAAGTTTAAATTTGTAGTAATTTTGTTCTGTTTGTCATTTTATTAGTAGCTATATATAGTTTATATTATTTTTTACTTCAGTTTAGTTGTTTTTTACATTTTGACATAGCCACTAGATTAAATAAAATACATTAAGTTTTTTTTTATATTTTAAGTTTACATGTATTTTTATTTTAAATGGCAATGAATTCATTGAATCCTGATTATAATACATAATAAAAGTCTATTGCATTTAGTTCCGTTTGGCTCATGTGACCATATTTGCACTAACACAAAACAGTCTCTCTCTTCTGTAGAAGCGTTTGCGTGTAAATCAGTCGTGTGACGGCGAGGTTACTGCTGGACTGAGCTTGTTAACACACCTGCTTTGCTGGACATCCCAACCATGCTCTTCTTGTGTTTCCAGAAACTGATGTCGTTTTTGAACGCCAGAAAATCAAACAAAAGCTGGAGAAAAACAGCCATGTTTTAATGCAGTCAAATACAAACAGCATCTGCCGTATGAACAGCGTTTAGAAAGCTCGTGTAAAACACACTTACATGGAAGGCAGCCACAAAAAAGGTGAGTGCGAGGAAATACAGATTGGTGTCCACAAATATCCCCTTGATTTCATCAGCGTCCTTCTCAGTGAAGCCTAGGTGCAAAGAAAACATATTGCTGTGACTTATATTTTCTGTATTAGTTATGCAGTGTTTAGCAGTGAACTGAATCAACTACACTACTTGACAGAAACACAATGTTCTTCAAAATAATAATTACATTTCATTTAATACAATTGATATTGCAGTTGCCAATATTTTTTTAAATATGATAAAAAAAATGAATAAATGGAATTAATAATCTAATTTTTTTATTTTATGTTTGTAAAGATCCTTTCATTTTTTTTTACTTTTAGAAATATTGTACAAAATAGGTGTTCATTCAAATTAAGTTTTTGCTGGTAATAATAACATACCGTTATAATAAATAAATAAAATCACTGTGGTTCTTAATTTCACATCGGAGTCATTTGACCTTGACTAATTCCCTTTAATTACCCAGGAGTCAGTAGAGGTCTGCACGGGCTCAAAACTGAAGCCCGAACCCGGCCCGTACCCGAGATCGTCTGACCCGACCCGACCCGACCCGAGCGGCACAGTTCAATTTAGAGCCCGAACCCGACCCGAAATCACATTTCGATTGTATTTATTTGAATGAATTAATCATTTATTTGAGAGAGAGAGAGAGAGAGAGAGAGAGAGAGAGAGAGAGAGAGAGAGAGAGAGAGAGAGAGAGAGAGAGAGAGAGAGAGAGAGAGAGAGAGAGAGAGAGAGAGAGAGAGAGAGAGAGAGAGAGAGAGAGAGAGAGAGAGAGAGAGAGAGAGAGAGAGAGAGAGAGAGAGAGAGAGAGAGAGAGAGAGAGAGAGAGAGAGAGAGAGAGAGAGAGAGAGACAGAGAGAGAGAGAGAGAGAGACAGAGAGAGAGAGAGAGAGAGAGAGAGAGAGAGAGAGAGAGAGAGAGAGAGAGAGAGAGAGAGACAGACACAGAGAGAGAGAGAGAGAGAGAGAGAGAGCGAGAGACCGAGGAAAGTTGTGCGTGCATGTGAACCTGCGTCATGTCTCTCTACAAGCAATGAGGCTTAGTTACTTCAAAACAGCGATTTTGCCGCCTCATTGCAGATAAATATAATGTTGTGACTTAAGAGTCAGTAGCCTGTCGGGCTATTTTACTAATAAAAGTTTCCGTGCTGTTTGTGCCGATCTCTGATATGTGTGTGCGTGTCTATGAAAGCAGCGAAGCCTCTGCATATAGTTTTGGTTTAGCTACAAACCCGAACCCGACCCCAAAGCTATCCATTAAACATTAACCCGAAACCCGAAAGTATTTCAGGACCCGCGGGTTCGGTCGGGTAGCAGACCTCTAGGAGTCAGGCGATTCTTACCAAACTGCTGCAGTGAATACACGGCGTCCTGCATATGGATCCAGAAGCGCAGTTTGCCCAGAGCGATGGAGTCGTACGAGATGGTCAGAGGCAGTTCAGTGCTGCTGCTGTTGATCTCCTGCAGGACACGTTTCAAACGAAACACATGAGCACTCTGTGACACGCTCACTACAGCAGCTGCAGAAAAACACTGGAATGCAGAGAATTAGAGAAGCAGCACCATTAGATCCTTCACTCTGTTGCTCAGCTCATCTACAAACAGCAGCGGCAGGTAAATCATCTTCTTCCCGCTCTGATATCTGCAGGACAGGGATGTAACGAAGAATTAGAGAGAAAGGAAGGAAGATGAAAAACATACATCACTGTATGAATCATATTACGTGCTTTTAAATGTGGTAAGACACAGCAATTATCTCATAGATGTATTGCGTCATCCCTTAATGGACTAAAGGTCACTGCAGAGGTCAGGTGTAATGTGAATGAACCTAATAAACTCACACTCTCATGTAGCGGTGCACATCTCCAGGAAGAGCCTCTCGGTCAAACAGGAAGTTCTCAGACACCACGTTCACGGTCAGACGGGAACGCCAGTGAGAAACGGGCCGGTCCAGCTCAGAGTCGCTGCTTTGCTTTCGCTGATCCGGTTTCTGAGTACAAATCAGATTCATTAACAGGAAAACAAAACTTGTTCAGATGCAGGGCGTGGGTGTGGCCTTACCTGCGGCTCGTCCTGGCCCGTGATCAGGCTGATCTCCGGAGGTTTGGGCAGCATGTATGTGGTCAGCTGCGTGACTAAATGCACCTGGTGCTGATCCTGCCACGGCGAGACTCCTGCCTGATGCAGGAACACCATGGCGTACAGCGTGCCGTTCTTGCGGGTCTTCTTCGGCAAAGACACATTGACTATCCTTGAAAAGACAGAAGCACAGCTGTGAGAGAGCAGATCTGGTGTGTGCTAGTTACCTATAATTGACTGACACAAATGAAGCCCTACAGGATGGAAATACAGAGTAACTGTGATAAAATGTGTTAGTTATAAACCAAATGACATTGCTTTTACCTCTCAAACCTGGTGTTGACATCAAACTCTTCCTCTCTGTGGATCAGACTGTGTCCACCATCAGCATTGGGTCTTAATGCAGTGTAGACGCTTAGCTGAAGAACACATGCAAAATATCACTGCTGTTGCATTTATTATATATATATATATATATATATATATGTGTGTGTGTTTGCTTACTGGAATGTATTTTGTACTGTATAATGTTCATTATTGGCCATTAAAATAAATAGATAAAATATTTTTTTTAAAAAAAATACATTAAAAAATGTATTAAAAATACATAAAATACATATAAATGTCTGCAAATGTAGGTGAAATGTGGAAATGTTTAGAGATAAGCAATGTAAAAAATCTAGAAATAAACATAATAAAAATAGACATAACATACATTAGATTAAAATACATTAAGGATGAGATCAAAATAAATGCACTGATAAAAAGTAAAACATTTTAAGTTATTAAAAATAATTTGAATAAAATTGTAATAAATACAAATTGATTCATATATATATAACTAAAGAGATAAACATGAGATTACAATAAATAAATAGACAAAAATAAATACAAAGGAGATTTAAATAAACAAATGCATAGATAAAGATGAATAAATAGATGAATACATAAAACTATAAAAAATATATAAATATTAATTAGATCAAAAAAGAAATAAATTGATGAATAAATAAAATGTGATTAAATTAAATCAATAACTTATATATGTATATAACTAAATATTAGATTACAATAAATAAAAAATACAGACAAATAAATAAAAATGGATTAAACTTAATAGATAAAAACAAACATTGATTAAAATGTATTAAGATATAGATAAATACAAATATAAAATAGGATCAATTTGATTAAAATAAATAATTGATCAATACAATTATGTATAATATATAATAAATTGAGCAAGTAAATAAATGAGTAAATATATAGTCCAGTACTATGAGTAAGAAAACGTTGAAACTGAACATTTGTACAGTCTAAATTGTTTTTTTACACAAGAAACTACACAGATGCCTTTAAAATGTAGAATCGATGCCGCTTGCACACGGATGATCATATTTGGGGATCCGTGGCTTATAAAAGATTGAAAATCCCTGTGCTAATGTAGGACAATGTAATGTTATTTATTCATTAATAGCCCCATCTTTGCATGTACCAGTACGCGGCTGTATAAAGACCCGCACGGTGCTGGTTTGACATGCACTGAGTGGAAATAAGCAGTACATGTTCACATGGGGCAGCACATGGCACTCAGTCTCACCTGCAGTCGAGGTTTCCCGGCCAGGTGAGGAGAGATACAGCTGTCACTCTGGGGCTTCTCGCAGGGTTTGGTGTAAACGATCCCGAACATGACCCAGCATGTGTGCAGCACATAGAGGAGGAAGACCCCCACGATCAGACTCGTCAGAGAGGTCTTAGGAAACATCTTACTGCATCAATCACAGCACACACATGAGCAGAAGCCGCTCGCCAACATGCTGTCAATCAAATCTGATGCACGCGCACTAACACACGTCAGTCTAAACCCGCGCGTAAACATCGTTCAAAACATCTCCAGACTGTGCTTCTTCTGATATCTGATCCGGGTTTCACTGCAGTATCCTCTCATATCCCGAGTAAAGTCACGGATGAGTCCTCGTGATGAAGCGCGGGTGTTTAATTTCTATAATTTAACGCTCGATTCACGTTTGACGTGATGTTTCAATGAGCGCTTACTTCCGGGATTCACTTCCTGTTACAGGATTGGTCAACTCGACGTTTTAAATATCAAATAGTGTTGCTTTTTTTGGCCGAATAAGAACTGTACGCTCTTTAAAACATTTAAAAACGATTTATTGTGACACGTCTTTGGACTTCCATAATCCAGCTGTGGATATAAAGACTTTTAAACGTATTATTGTAATCAAAATATAATACACACAATTGTATTTTTGTTTACGCGAACGTTTATTTAATATTAAACAAACATTAATTAAATATTTTATAAATATATTCTATTAATGTGTAAAAATATTCTGGTGATTTCTTTGTGTTGTCACGGATTCTGCTTCCGTTTCGCACAGGAAGTGATTCTCCTCATAGCTCCAGTAGCATCCGACGCTTTTCTGTCGTTTTGCGCTACAATTTTTTCTCATTTCGGTGGAGGATTTACCTTTAAAATCCACCGCCAGTATGAAACTCGTCAGGTAATAAACCTCTATATGTTTCTATTATTAATATACTCTTTATACGCTTCGTCGTGTATTGTAGTTTGGCGGATGGAGTTAGATTTGTATGTAGCTGTTGGTTAGCTGTTAGCTACAGCAGGCGGGAATGAATGAATGAATCAGAATGTGTTTGTTTGGGTTTTCCTTTCATTATTTCCTTGTTAAAAAATAAGTGCATTTAAATCAGGTAATTGGTGGGTTTAGTTTTCGGTTTATGTAATTAAGTTCTGCATTTGACACAGTTTGTAGATGCAGGGCCTTAAATCTAACAAATGCAGTAACGTTAACAGAAACAACCATTTTTTAATGCTAGTTACTTTCTGTTTGCTTGTTATTACAATAAAATCTGCAAAACCCGTGTAGAGATATTTTCTATATTAATGTTATTAGGGAAATATCATATAAATAAGGCAAAATGAATGTTTAAAGTACAATTTCACATTTGTATTTAGTAATTCCAACATAAATCAAGCTTTTGTGTAATGGGCTTGTCTGTGATGTTTGTGCTGCTGTAACGTTGTTTATAGTGATGATGAGTGGTTTTTGATTGTGATCCTGCAGGTTTTTGATGAAACTGAGCCATGAAACAGTCACTATTGAGCTGAAGAATGGCACACAGGTCCACGGGACGATCACAGGTAATTATGATTCAAAGTATCCGTTTCAAGTTTAAGAGTAATTCTTGAATTGACCGATGTCTGTATGTTCAGGTGTGGATGTCAGCATGAACACTCACCTCAAAGCTGTGAAGATGACCCTCAAAAACAGAGAGCCCACTCAGCTGGAGTCTCTCAGTATCCGTGGCAACAACATCCGCTACTTCATCCTGCCGGACAGTCTTCCTCTGGACACGCTGCTGGTCGACATCGAGCCCAAAGTCAAGTCAAAGAAGAGAGAGGCTGGTGAGTGTTGGGAAATCGTCTAAACTCATCAGCGTGACACTAGGGCTGCAACTAACGATTATTTTGAGAATCGATTATTCTTTCGATTAATCAGATTAAATAAAATTGACCAAAAACACACTATTCCACATTCTGCTCAATGTCCTTCAAACACACTGAAAGCTATGAAAACATACAGTGTTTAATTTATTAAACCACCTGTCATAAAGCAAAAACTAATATTTCAGGTATCTGTCAAAAAAATTGTTTAAATCTAAAAATGTTATTGTCATTTATTGGGCAAATTACAAACAGAAACAACTAATTAGTATTTATAATAACAAAAATGGCCTCATTACAGCTTGCATTCTTTATATACTTTTTGACTGTAATTTGGTATCTGTAAAAAACACTAAAGTGTTTTGGTTTTCTTTCATAGATAACAACAATAATTATATTATAGCATTAGGAATAGCCTACTACTGTAACTAAATTAAGCGTAAGCTAACCAATACAGAAAGATAAAACATGATTTTGGTAATCACCAATGCTGTTAGTTTAGAGCAGCAGTGGCACAAACCTTGCATAAATTTGTTAAGAATTGTATATAGTTTAAATCTCTTTTAAAAATGTAAATAATAATAAAGATAATAAGGTGAGAGGATTGTTCTGCAGGAACACGTTTACTTTGATCAGTCACGTGTCATTTCTTTATCCTGTAAAAGTCTCATATTTATATTCAGACAATTACATGCTGTTATCCAAAAATAAAGTACATTTTTGACATGCGATTCCGTTTTCTACCAGTAGGTGTAAATGGAAGGTTGTGAAAGATGTCCACTGTCCCCTTCTATTGATTAACACTGGTCTCATGTCTATAGGCCCTTTAACTAAAAAGCTATTACAAAAACACCGCCCAGTGAGCTGTAGCAAAAAACGAAGAGAACGTGCACTTTCCCCTCGGTCCCTTACTCCGCACAGAGCGAGCTCTCCCGGCTTGATGCACATTGAGACGGATTGTGCGGGCTGGTGCTTATTACATCGAGCGAAAACTATGAAAAATAAGGCTGTGAGACGTGATCAACTTTGCCCTTTTGGCGGTCACACTGTTTAGATTGATTTGGAGTTATTGCCGTTTATCGCTGAATGTGTCAGGAATATCGAAAACAAAACCAACTTAACCCCGCTCTCTGTGTTTCGTCTGTCTGACGCACGTGTGCATGCGCCCGCCGCGCCGGTAATCATTCGGTATTTTAAACTTAACACAGCCGGTCAGGACGCACCTTTAATGCTCGCGTGAATTCGTGACATTTATAGATAAGGATATGACCGTAAACTGAACGTTTTTGCACACGCATGTCACAGCGCCTGACAGGGTAAGCCTTTACACCAATGCATTAACTTAAAGCTCAAAATAAAGAATGATCATGCTGTGGGGAGCTTGGATCACGTACTTCTCCCGCGGCATAGCATTCTGTTTCCTCCACTATTTTTAGATGCATTTTGTCGATAGAAATGCGTTATTCAGTGTAATTTGAGCAAGCGGCTGAAGTTGTACGTGCACTGTGGGCAGACCCGACTAATCGATAATGATCGATATTTACGTGACACTATAATTCAGCCATTGATACTGATGTATAATTCGTTTCCCTGCCTGTCTTGCAGTTGCTGGCCGCGGAGGAAGAGGAAGAGGACGGGGTCGTGGCAGAGGAAGAGGTCGTGGCCGCGGCGGTCCGAGGAGATGAATGTCTCAAGCCACTGTACGTTTGTGTGCTTTGTACAGCATTTTTTGTTTTTCATTCAGAAAATATTTTGATGCTCATTTGTTTGAATTTTGTACATTAAATTCATTTCTTTTGAAAACTGTTTTGAGTCTTTTGTTTAGCCGCTGAACTGTTTGTATAATCATAAGGCAGAGATGTTTCTGCAAAGGTGTCTGGTTATTTTTCTACATTTATGTCAATAAACTCCTTGATTTAAGTTGTGTAGTTGTTTGCTGAAAGATGTCACTTTTTATTTAAGCAATAATGCTTAATGTCTGATGTTAGTTTTTTTTAAGTGAATTTAGACCACATCTGTTCAGTTTATTCAGGTTCAAGGTTTCTTTATTTGTCACATGATAAATTATACAGGGTATAATCAAAAGTGAAATGTAGATCAAATCAGGTCCGCTCAGTGGACAGTGCAAAGAATAAAAAAAATAGTCAAAATTAAATTATATAAAAGTAACACCACACAAGAGTATATATATATATATAGGTAAAAAAAGAAATAAGTAAAATGTGCAATAGAATAAAGAAAAGTGCAAAACAGTAAAACAGTAAGATGTGCAAAACAAATTGGATGTGCAAAAACAGTATATGGGACTTAATAAATATTAGTATAAACAGGAGGGATGAGAGGGATGTGCAACGGTTGTACTGGGTATGCACACATAGCGGCAATATGGATGATGAGAATATGAATGTTTTGTTATTTTTTTACAGATAATAATGAGTCTTGTGAAAGTTTATGGAACAGAGTTTGTGTTAAGGAGCCTGATGGCCTGAGGGAAGAAGCTCTTCCTCAGTCTCTCTGTCTTTGCCATCAAGCTCCTGTAGCGCCTGCCAGATGGCAGTAAACGGAAAAGGTGGTTACCGGGGTGGTTTAAGTCTTTGGTGATTTTAGCAGCTCTGCTTCTGCAGCGTTTGAGGTAGATGCCCTGCAGAGAGGGGAGTGTAGATCCCGAGATGCGCTCAGCTAAGCGCACGACTCTCTGTAGAGCTTTGCAGTCCTGGTTTGTGGCATTATTATACCACACTGAGATGCACTGAGTCAGTACACTTTCTATGGCCCCTGAATAGAAAGTTTTCAGGATAGCTGGTGAGACCCTGAATTTCCTCAGCTGTCGCAGATGGTACAGTCTTTGCCTGGCTTTCTTAACCTGAGTTTGAATGTGTGTAGTCCATGTCAGGTCCTCGGAGATGTTTACACCGAGGTACTTGAAGCTGCTCACCCTCTCCACAGGGGTCCCACTGATCATAAGAGGAGTGTAGGGCCGCTGCTGTCTCTTCCTGAAGTCCACGATCAGCTCTTTGGTTTTGCTCACGTTCAGAGAGAGGCAGTTGTCCTGGCACCATGTTGTAAGTCTCTCCACCTCATCCAAGTATGCGGTCTCGTCGTCGTTGTTAATGAGGCCCAGGACCACAGTATCATCAGCAAATTTAATGATAGATGTGGAGCTGTGAGAGTTTCACTGTATTTACTGCAGTCAGTACTGAATTGTTTTTACTGAATTAAATTTTTTTGTTGTGATACAAGGATTTCCGGTTATGCATAAAACGTTTCTTTTTTCAATTCGATCACTATTTTTTTTTATGATGCTGGAAAAATACAGATCCCGTATAGTTTTGTTTTTCAAATATGTTCAAATATATTTACTTTCCATACAATGATCTAACAGTTTTTTTTTCCCTTTGGTTTAATAACAAAAATTAAACGTTGTTTTACACCTGTTTTACCGTGAAAAATTTATTAGGGCTTTTATTTTGAAAATTGTGATCAAACTGCACGAGTCAGTTGTCTTTAGCGAATCGGTTCATTTAAATGAGCTTATTAAATTATTCAAAACAAAAAAATGCGTTTCATTGTTATTTAAAAATGCCGTATGTAGCTGACATTATCAACATACCAATTTTTCTTTTTTTTATTAAAATCCTAATCCAACTCACAGGCTCCTCCTTGTGAAAGTGACTCCGGTTGTGAATCATTCTAAAGAGTCGACTCTAGAACGAATTCTTAGCGAATCGGACACTTTTAGCTAGCTGTCTTTTAGCCGAACAAACTGGAGCTTTCAAAGGTTACACAAGCCCTCTGGATTTGGTTATCTCTTCGCGTTGCTTAGGGCACATCGTTAGTAAAATGTCATCCAGTGAGGTTTTCATGTACTTTGCTTTTGGCAGTAATTTACTGAAAGAGAGACTTCAACTGAAAAACCCATCCGCGGTGTTTCACTGCGTCGGCAGGATACAGGTAAACAAACACAGCATTTGATTGATTAACGAATTACGCACTTAATTAATGATACGTACAGAGAATGACTAAATAATAGACATTGAAAGTATTGTCTGCATTCAATTTAAAATGGTTGGAATTAACCATCGCTGTAATCACAAGTAACTTACACTATAAAAACAACAGAAAGGATTCATAAGGAAATTGCATTTTGAAACAATGTTATCTTGGTGGCTTTCAAGATGCAACGGGTCCAATATTACTTGGAAAAAATAGTTTATTACATATTATGGTTTATTTAGACATTTTATTCATTGTATGGTTGGATATATTATTTATTTACTCATTTTTTACTTATTTGAATTAAAAAAAATTTATAATTTTTTTATTTATTATATATTTATATTAAAAATATTTTTAAAAAGTTGCTTTTTTATTTTAAACAAAATAATAAAAAAATTAAATATAAAAAAAGGCATCGTATAGGATATGTTCATGGACATGCACTATAGTAGTCTATAAAGCATCATGTCAAAGCATGACTTGTCTTTTACATTATTGACACAATTTGCCTATTTTGATATTGTGCAGTGCTTTGTTACAATTTGTATTGTTAAAAGCGCTATATAAATAAAGGTGACGACTTGACTTTGTAAGAGATGTGCTGTATCTCAGGACTACAGGCTGAATTTCGGTCTTGGGCGACTGACTGTGCTGTGCACGGTGGAGTGGCCACGATACAGGCAGAGTGAAGGAGACGAGGTCTGGGGAGTCGTGTGGAGGATAGACAGCCAAAACCTGCCCAGTTTAGACCGGTGAGGTCACCTGGGATCGTGATCTCTCCCAAAATCACTCTTTCAGCTTGTATATTCATGACCAGTATTATGGGATGTTGCACTCTTTCTTTTCACACAGTAAAGCATATATCTAATATCAGTGTTTTATGTCTGTTTATTGATTTAGAAAGTATACTGCACATTATCCTGTTACATGTACATTACAGAAAAATACCTATTTACACATACTGACAAAAATGTATAGCCTGAATAAAAGCGTCTGCTAATGCATACATGTAAATGTAAACTTAGTACTTTTGTCAATATACAAAATAGTATACGAGTTCAAAAAAGAAAAAGCTATGGCAGACTATCATCTTCAACTTAATGCTTATAAGATAAAAAAGTAATATAGGCAAATAGTCAGCCCATATATTGCATATAGACATGTTTTCAGCATCTTGCATGTGATTCAGACAGGAACAGGTTCATGAAGGTGTGTACAGCGCATTAGAGGTCAAAGTGGAAACAAAGGAAGGGCCACTTCTCTGCCGGACGTATAAGATGAACAATCTCAGACCCTGTTCCCCTTCACCACAGTATAAAAAGGTACACGGTCCAATATTAAGCCTTACTGACCAAACCAAAGCATAGCATTTAATTACAGTTCACCCCTCTGATCAAATATTAAGTTTCAGTTTCAGTTTCATTTTTATTGTCATTGTACACAGGATACAACGAAATTGCAAACCCTCTGCATAAGGTGCACGATACATAATAGACACAAAACTAAAAATAAATGTGCATAATAAAAAGTGATTTACAATTTAAAAAAGTTAAGCTAAGACAAAAAAAATTAGGAAATTAGCATAAACAGAGTTGCTTGTATATATAATTAAAATAATTAACATGTGTAACTTTCAGATGTTTTCAATATAGTTGTAGTTTTTACTTTATGTACAAGATTACCATGAGACTTCTCTGATTGTCTAGTTGCATTACTATCATTGAAAGTATTAGTTAAGAGTCTCTTCTTCACTTGAATGTTTATCTCGTCTCATTCTCCGTAGGTTGTGTGTTTAGGGGCTCAACAGAACGGCTTGCCTCAAAACTACATACAGAAGCTTCTGGCTCTGGAGACAAACAACTACAGCGGCACCTCCATATTGGATCAGATTACAGACATCCAGAAATGACCTGCATGAAAGGACCTGTTTTTTTCAAGCTTATCATGTCACCCAATCATGAATAAAGTCCCAGACCTTAACCCAATGTTAGACACATGTTAGGTTGAAATTTTTTGTAGTAAGAACTGAACAGAAGTTACACTGATCGTCACAATCATCTTGTAAAATGGGGCACCAGTATATTTATAGTTTCAGTTCTGAAGAAGAAACAAAAGGTTTCTTTGTTTGATTTTGGATCCACTTTCACAAACACATCTGTGTGTTTGTGATCCAGACAAGGTCAGATTAACGTCTAAAACCTGTAAATAAAACACAGACAGTCAAATGTGGGGGATATTACTGCATTATCCACTTTAGAACAACTAAAACAAACTTTGCTCTATTAAGATAATATAATCCTGTGATAAATCGTGCCAAAAAGCCCCATTTAATCATCCAGTTTGTCACTTTTAACCCTTGAACCTTAAAAAATGTGTGATACATATTGTAATGGAAAGATGTGGGGAAATATTAATTATGTTCTTGCTTTAAAATAATACTAATGGAAAAAAAACATGAAAATTGTATTTCTTTGTGAATTTAACAATTCATGGTCTCTATTTAACACAAATATTGAGACACTGGAAGACCAGAAAACATTCAAAATGTCATTCATATACTCAAACATTAATCAAATTACTATAAACAGAATAATACTATTGTTTATAGTACAAAGGAAAAAATCTATTTCAATTACAATATGTGGATATTTTTAGTCATCACTACTCACAGAAGCGTCTTCAGCCCATAATGTGGATCATCTTTCATATCAGAGAGCAGTCTCACAGTTGAATCTCCTAGTTTATTTCCAGTCAGATTCAGTTCTCTCAGGTGTGAGGGGTTTGATCTCAGAGCTGAAGCCAGAGCAGCACAACCTTCATCTCTGACACCACAATCATTCAACCTGTAGAGAACAATCACGCACTTCAGTATCTACAGCTCAGATAAGCGGGAACTTAACATTCAGAAAGAGATACTTAATACACGACACAATTAACAGGTCTCATGGTAGGAATGCATGTATCTTCACAGAAACTGATATATGATGTTACAGAATATGTGAGCTCATCCAGATCGGTGGCTGCAGCTTCAAAAACACTCCAATCAAAGCTTGTATATCCCACTGCTTCATTAGTCCATATTTACAGTCCTTATTATGGCTTTAGCTGATTTCAGTTTCTGCCTGTAGGTCAGTTTAAGGTGAACTAGACAGTGAACAGAGAACCCCAAAGCTGCACTTGGGACAGAAAGATGTGTGAGTGAGCAAGCATTATTGTATTTCAAGAGTTTTGGCAGTTCACCGAAGAGATTTGCTTCATTAAAATGATTACAAGGGAGTCTGAGTATTATTCCTTAATTTCAGTAATCTGTTCAGCCAGCTGTTGCAGCACTGTGCTCACATGTGCATTTAAAATAACATGCCTCACAGGTGTTTGTTGGTTAAGGTTAAGTGTAGGGAGGGCTTTATTGTCCCAAAGCGACATCCATTTAATAGTTTTAATCAAAAATATAATTTACTCTTGATATGTTATTATTGCATACTGTTTTATAATGTACAACAATAGCGAGGTGCAGATATTTTGCACTATAGGTAATAGCATCTAACTACTATTATTGCAAGGAAAATACTCCTATTTTAGTGTAAATAGAATTTACCGCTATATACACAGTGCAAATAGCATCTATCGCTATACTTAGTGCAAATAGCATCTATCGCTATACTTAGTGTAAATAGCATCTATCGCTATACTTAGTGCAAATAGCATCTATCGCTATACTTAGTGCAAATAGCATCTATCGCTATATACACTTAGTGCAAATAACATCTATCGCTATATACACTTAGTGCAAATAACATCTATCGCTATAAACACTTAGTGCAAATAACATCTATCGCTATATACACTTAGTGCAAATAACATCTATCGCTATGGATCGCACCTGGATGATGCGACGGCAGCCATATTGCGCCAGAACGCCCACCACACACTAGCTTACTGGTGGAGAGTGATGAAGCTAATCAGTGTATGGAGATGATTAGGAGGCCATGATGGTCAGAGACCAATGGGTGAATTTGGATTTTTAATGACCACAGAGATTCAGGACCTCGGTTTAACATCTCATCCGAAGGACGGAGTTTTTTACAGTATAGTGTTTATATTTCACTCCTGCATACTAATGCAAGACTGCTAAACATGACACTTAGTTTAAAACTTCTTTATGGTTGCTCGTTTGAAATTAATTAGGCAGACCATGCAATATGCACCGCGATATGGAGTAAAAGATCATTCACTTATCTCAGATGTTAATTCCAGAAGCTTTCTGAAGCGTACTACTATGGCAAGCACTAGCTAAGTATTTGAATGTTGAGCAGCAAGCTCATTGGCTGCTGATACAAAAAGACTAATCAGTTGCACCATGTGATAATGATGTCATTATGTCAGATTGAGTTAGACCTACTGGACTGCACCATCTAGAGCATGGGTCATCAAACTCTGTCCTGGAGGGCCGGTGTCCTGCAGAGATTAGCTCCAAATTACCTTAACACACCTGCCTGTAAGTTTCAAGTATACCAAGCAAGACCTTGATTAGCTGCTTCAGGTGTGTTTGATTAGGATTGGAGCTAAACTCTGCAGGGACACCGGCCCTCCAGGACCGAACTTGGTGACGCCTGATCTATAGTTTTATGACAGAACTTTGGATTTAGCCAACACAGACTTGTTGCTGCTGTAGTTTTGTTACTCTGAATTTATTCTGCATCACTTAATGCACAGCTCTATTTTGACGGCTTGTCAGATAGTTTGTTCAGTCCATTGCTACAATTACCACCGTCAATTGCGGAACAATTTTGCGGATTCAATTGCAAAGTTCGGACTTGCATACTTGGCAAGTTCGACTTGGGAATGAGAACTCCCGAGAAAAGGAGGATGCAAATACAGTAATTCTGCAAATAGAACAGCAGCATACTTGATAACATCACTCAACTCGCCTTGGCTACTCCGCTTATCGTCACTGTATTTATATTTACAATAATATGAAATATGGTATCAAACACCACTGCCTCTTTTCAGCTCAGAACTCAAAACAGCTCAGACCATGCCATCCTCCATTCACCATTTGTTGATGTTTGTAAATGCCACACTTAAAGACGTGGCTGTTAGTCGCTTCAGAGTTCCAGCTTCCAGTGCAAATACAACCATGAAAACAGCCCAAGGGAGAAATTGGTTCTCTAGGGACAACCCTGCTGGCTAGCTCCCATCATCCAGGTGGATGCTGCACATTGGTGGTGGATGAGGAGATAGCCCCTTACTATGTAAAAGCGCTTTGAGTGTCTTGAAAGCGCTATATAAATGTAACAAATTATTATTATTATTTAGAACTGAGTTCCTAGAACTACAAGGTGTGAAAGCCCTATTGCTTTCAACAGAGATGCCTGTGCTATTTGCTACAAATGCTGCAAAACCAGAGCGTGCACAAAAAAACCCACAGGATCATTTGAAAGCAGTTGACTTTGGTCCCGTTTACACTAGTGCATTTTCATTTTAAAACGCATAACTTTTGTTATGGTTACGCCTATCGTTTACACTACTCTGGCGTTTTCAAGGTCAAAAACAACTTTTGAAAACGCTGCAGACTCCCGGAGTTGCCTTTCAGTGTAAACAGTCCAAAACGGAGACTTTTGAAAATATTGGCGTGGCTGCCCACATTCTCTCTGTTTATCCTTGATGACCGTGTAAACAATAACATCATGCTCATTGTTGTCTCCATAGATAGGTAGATTCCCAATTCGACCGCTCCAAGCATGCAGGTGTCCACCATCTAAATAATAGGGAATCTACCGATACATATCTATGGTTGTACCTGCATGAATGGTCATGTGACATGCATTTTCGGTTGTGTAGTGTAGACGGAAATCGTTTCTGAAACACAGCAGAAACGGCAGTGTAGACGAGGATCGTTTCCAATCTAAAACACTGTTTTAAAATGAAAACTCACTAGTGTAAACGGGGCCTTTGAGTGTGTACAGAATTAAGTTGGTACAACTGGTACTGTAAAAAGATCCCCTGTAAGAAGAATAAAATGGAAAATGTAACCAACCAGTCTTACCGCAGTTTTTCCAGTTTACAGTGAGGAATCTTCAGCCCATCAGAGAGCAGTTTCACTCCTGATGCTCCTAAATTATTCAGTGACAGATTCATATTTCTCAGGTGTGAGGAGTTTGATCTCAGAGCTGAAGCCAGAGCAGCACAACCTTCATCTGTAACACCACAATCCATCAACCTGCAGAGATTGAAAATGCATGGTGAACTGATACAAGCTACATTCTGCATGATAAATTTTACTGCTGGCAAGCGCTTCCGGGGCATGATGGCAAAAACTGAGAGACTTAGGAGGAGCTTCTTCCCTCAGGCCATCAGGCTCCTAAACTCAAACTCGGTCTAATAACATTTACAAGACTCAATTAAATAAACTGTAAAAAATCTACTATTCTCCATCATCCGTATTGCTGCTATGTGTATATACCCGGTACAACCTGTTTGCACATTCCTCTTGCACATCCCTGTTTATATTATTATTTATTAAGTCCACAGTATACTGTATTGCACAATTAATTTCATTGCACATTTTACTCTTTACTTTTTCTTATTATTGATTTTTACCTATATTTATATATAGTATCTTGTGTTGTATATATTTTGCACTGTCCATTGAGCGGACCTGACCTGACTTACATTTCACTACTGGATTATATCCTGTATAATTGAGTATGTGATGAATAAAAGAACCTTGAACCTTGAAACTTGAACCTTGAAGCTGGCACTACAGAATACAATTTAAAACATTCACATAAACATCGTTACAGGACAAACGATCCTAATCATGCAGCATATATATAAATATATATATATATATATATATATATATAACACAGTTAAAGACACTGTTGCTGTTTGCTGTTAGTTTTGATCCCAGTCACATTCATACTCTGACCTCTACACAATCATCAACTCTTACACAGACCATCAAAATCTCCTCAGGTGTACCCTAAGCACTCTCCTGCCGACTGTCAGTGATGGTATTTTGTGGAAATGTAACCCTTTTATTGCTTTGGTAAAATGCATGCTAAAGTCAAAATCATATTCATGTGATCATATTTTATTAGTGTAGTGATTTTTATCAGTGTGACTTACTGAACTGATTTGGACTCTTTAACCACAGGCAGCAGCTTCTGAAGAACTTCATCGGCTGTATTTTGGCATCCAATAAACTGTTTTAGTTTAAAAACATCTATCTTCTGGTCTGATGTCAGCAACACATAAACCAGAGCTGACCACTGTGAAGAGGAGAGTTTGGTTTCTCTTATGTTTCCAGATGTCAGATAATCTTGGATCTCCTGCATCAGTGAATCATCACCCAGTTCATTCAGACAGTGGAACAGATTGATGGATCTCTCTGGAAAGGGATTCCTCCTGATCTTCTGCTTGATGTACTCAACGGTTTCCTCTTTGTTGTAGGAGCAGCTTCCTGTCTGTGTCGGTAGTTCTCGTAAGAGAGTCTGATTGGACTCCAATGAGAGACCCAGAAGGAAACGCAGGAAAAGGTCCAGATGTCCATTTTACTCTTGAAGGCCTTTTCACAGCTCTCTGATGCAGCTCAGATAATGAAACATGTAAAGCATTCTTTAAATGCTTCAAAGGACTAGAAGACAGAGTAATAAACACATTTCTGTTTTTTTTCATAAGGGTCAGATGTGCATATAGAGCTGCTAGATGTTCCTGGATGCTCAGATGAACAAAGCAGAAGACATTCCCCTGATACAAGCCCAACTCCTCTCTGAAGATCTGAGTGCACAGTCCTGAGTACACTAATGCTTCTGTCTCATCAATGCCACACTCTCTCAGGTCTTCCTCATAGAAGATCAGGTTGCCTTTCACAAGCTGCTGAAAAGCCAGTTTCCCCAGTTTGAGAATCATGTCTTCATCTTTGACTTTCTTCTCATAGTCCTTCTCATGTCTGATGTTGGTCTGAATAATCAGGAAGTGTGTGTACATTTGAGTGAGAGTCTTGGGAATCTCTCCACTCTCTGCTTCACTCAACATCTTCTCCAGAACAGTGGCTGAGATCCAGCAGAACACTGGGATGTGGCACATGATGTGGAGGCTCCTTGATGACTTCAGGTGTGTGATGATTGTATCGGCCAGACTCTGATCACTGATTCTCTTCCTGAAGTATTCCTCCTTCTGTGGATCATTGAAGCCTCGTACCTCTGTCACTCGATGGACACACGCAGAGGGAATGAGATCAGCCGCTGCTGGTCTGGAGGTGATCCAGATGAGAGCAGAGGGAAGCAGATTGCCCAAAAGGAGGTTTGTTACAAGCATGTCCACTGAAGCTGATTCACTTACATCCCACAACCTCACATCACTCTGAAAATCTAGAGACAGACGACACTCGTCCAGACCATCAAAGATGAACAACACTTTATGTTCTTCACTAGATATTTCAATTTCTTTGGTTTCAGGGAATAAGGCATGAAGAAGATCTGAAAGACTGAGTGTTTTGTCCTTCATCAAGTTGAGTTCTCTGAAAGGAAGTGGAAATATGAGCGGATGTCCTGATTATTTTTCCTTCAGCCCAGTCCACTATAAACTTCTGCACAGAGACTGTTTTTCCAATGCCAGCGAGTCCCTTTGTCAGCACAGTTCTGATGACTTCGTCTTGTCCAGATAAAGGTCTAAAGATGTCTTTGCATTTGATTGGTGTTTCCTCTGTTGCTGCTCTCCTGGATTGTGTCTCAATCTGTCTCACCTCATGCTCATTACTGATCTCTCCACTTTCACTCTCTGTGATGTAGAGCTCTGTGTAGATCTCATTCAGGAGTGCTGGGCTTCCCTGCTTTGTTGTTCCTTCATACAGACGCTGAAACTTCTTCAGCAGATTCAATTTGAATCTGCTTTGGAAAAGCTGACAACTGAAAAATGTAAAGAAATTACATATTAAGAGATTACAGAACATAAATTCAAGAGGTACAAGAAGTTAAGAACAAATTAAGGAAGTAAAATGATTGTAAATTAACATTAGCCAATCAAATAATTGACCTATCGGTAAGCCCCTATAGGTGAGCCCCATCGGTAAGCCAATAGCATTTATTTGAATAGAGAAAATTATGCATAGTTGACATTACAGGTGCATCTCAATAAATTAGAATGTCGTGGAAAAGTTCATTTATTTCAGTAATTAAACTCAAATTGTAAAATTCATGCATTAAATGAATTCAATGCACACAGACTGAAGTAGTTTAAGTCTTTGGTTATTTTAATAGTGATGATTTTGGCTAATATTTAACACAAACCCACCAATTCACTCTCAACAAATTAGAATACTTCATAAGACCAATAAAAAAATCATTTACATTTTACATTTACATTTATGCATTTAGCAGATGCTTTTATCCAAAGCGACTTACAGTGCATTCAGGTTATACATTTTTAATCAGTATGTGTGTTCCCTGGGAATTGAACCCACAACCTTTGCGCTGCTAACGCAATGCTCTAACCACTGAGCCACAGGAACATTTTTAGTGAATTGTTGGCGTTCTGGAAAGTATGTTCATGTACTGTATATGTACTCAATACTTGGTAGGGGCTTCTTTAGCTTTAATTACTGGCTCAATTCGGCGTGGCATGGAGGTGATCAGTTTGTGGCACTGCTGAGGTGGTGTGAAGCCCAGGTTTCTTTGACAGTGGCCTTCAGCTCATCTGCATTTTTTGGTCTCTTGTTTCTCATTTTCCTCTTGACTATACTCCATAGATTCTCTATGTTCAGGTCCGGTGAGTTTGCTGGCCAGTCAAGCACACCAACACCATGGTCATTTAACCATCTTCTGGTGCTTTTGTCAGTGTGGACAGGAGCCAAATCCTGCTGGAAAATGAAATCAGCATCTTTAAAAAGCTGGTCAGCAGAAGGAAGCATGAAGTGCTCCATAATTTCTTGGTAAACGGGTGCAGTGATGTTGGTTTTCAAAAAACACAATGGACCAACACCAGCAGATGACATTGCACCCAAATCATCACAGACTGTGGAAACTTAACACTGGACTTCAAGAAACTTGGGCTATGAGCTTCTCCACCTGCTCCACCTTCTCCACCCTTCATCCAGACTCTAGGACCTTGGTTTCCAAATGAAATACAAAACTTGCTCTCATCTGAAAAGAGGACTTTGGACCACTGGGCAACAGTCCAGTTCTTCTTCTCTTAGCCCTGGTAAGACGCCTCTGACGACAACTGTAGCCAAATTCCTCGACACGTCTGTGCCTTGACCCCAGCCTCAGTCCATTCCTCGTGAAGTTCACCCAAATTCTTGAATCGATTTTGCTTGACAATCCTCATAAGGCTGCGGTTCTCTCGGTTGGTTGAGCATCTTTTTCTTCCACTCAACTTTCTGTTAACATGCTTGGATACAGCACTCTGTGAACAGCTTCTTTGGTAATGAATGTTTGTGGCTTACGCTCCTTGTGAAGGGTGTCAATGATTGTCTTCTGGACAACGGTCAGATCAGCAGTCTTCCCCATGATTGTGTAGTCTAGTGAACCAAACTGAGAGACCATTTTGAAGGCTCAGGAAACCTTTGCAGGTGTTTTGAGTTGATTAGTTGATTGACATGTCACCAAATTGGTGGGTTTTTGTTAAATGTGAGCCAAAATCATCACAATTAAAAGAACCAAAGACTTAAACTACTTCAGTCAGTGTGCATTGAATTGATTTAATACACGAGTTTCACAATTTGAGTTGAATTACTGAATTTTTCCACGACATTCTACTTTATTGAAATGCACCCGTATGTGTTGCTAAACCTCAAATAGAGAAATGAATTCATTTTAACCACTGATTTTGTATCTGTTGTTGTGGTAATAATGTAGCTGTGTTTTATTCCTGCTATAATTTGGTTGAATCTGGAGTTTTCGAGCTTGTCAGTATTGTTGTGGTGCAGGTTATCAGTGTGATGTGTGTTAGTAGATGTTCGTCAAACATCAGGACTGAAGCTCTGGACCAGCTGTGAGAGGAGACCCGATCCTGTGCTCAAATCTTGATATTTCAGGGCTTTATACTGTAATATTAATGGGTTCACTGAGTTTTAAATGCTTTGATAATTTGATTGGCCATTTCTGTAGTTTGATAAGTGCATATTTGAAGATGTCTGCCATGTATGCAGGGTATTTGTTGTGTGCTGGTCATCTCTTTGTCTGTCTAAAGTAAAATAGTGTACCTCAAATCGCTTGATGTGTTTTTTCCACTAAATAATAACGGCTCTCTCATAGACCCATCATGCCATCTCTCCCTGTGGAATTGATGTTAACAGTATAGAGATAACAGATTAGACACAAAAAGGATTAACATAGTTGATATTATATCTATATAAATATCAAAAAGAGCATATTTTACTGACTTTCTCACAGACTCATCACTCTTGATGGACACACAGCTGAGATCTGATGAGTTTGATCTCTGACCGTGGTATAGACTTTAATAGAATAGAGAAACAGAATAAAGACAACCGATTTAGACTCGAAAAATTCAAAGAGTTGACATTTTATTTATAGAATACTTACATATCTAGACTAGCTGATTTGTGTTTTCCCCCAAAACTCACTGGCTCTTTCATAGAGCCATCACTCTTTACGGATACACAGCTGGGATCCAGTGAGTTTGATTTCTCTCTCTTGAATTGACTTTAATATATTACAGACATTAGAACAGAGCAGAGATCATAGACCTAATAGTATATTAAGAATTTTGACATATTGGTACGCGAATCAAAGTATGCAGATAAAGTGGGGCAATTGTGTTTCTGATTCATTTAGAGTAAGTAATGGAGTGTGCCAAGGAAGTTTACTTTCACCAGCTCTTTTTAATGTTTATATGAATGAATTGTCAGAAGAACTAAGTGACTGTAGGACTGGATGTATGCTTGGTAACACCACAGTTAATCACTATATGTATGCTGATGATCTAGTTGTTTTTCCCCAAGTAGTGCTGGTTTTCAACAGTTGCTTAATATATGTTCTGATTATGGGATTAGATATGATGTGCAATACAATACTAAAAAGAGTGTTGCCATGATATGTAGAACCAAAGATCATAGAGATTTGAATTTCCCAGATTTGTATTTATCAGGGCAAGTTTTAAATGTATGTACTACTGTAAAATATTTAGGTCATTTCATTAACAATGAAATGAGTGATGATGATGATATGTATAGGCAACGTCGTAAATTATATGCTCAAGCTAATATGTTGGTGAGAAAGTTTTATATGTGTTCAGATGAGGTAAAGATAAACCTTTTTAGAGCATATTGTACTTCTTTTTATACTGCTCCTTTGTGGTTTAAGTTTAAGAAAGAGAGCCTATGTAAGCTTCAGGTTGCATACAATGATTGTATGAGGATCCTGCTGAAAAAACCAAGATGGTGCAGTGCAAGTGATTTATTTTGTAAAGCAAGAGTACAATCATTCCCTGCTTTAATGAGTAATTTGATGTATACATTTATTTGTCGGCTGGACAATTCACGTAATACTATTATAATGTTGTTGACAAATCCTAGGCTTACTGAAGTGCGATATCAATCCTCTATGAGGAAGTATTGGCATAATTGTCTTTTTTAATGTGTACTGCTTTTGTTTGTATTGTCTGTTTCTCGCTAATGGACCTTGAGTCTGGAAATAAAGTTGAATAATAGAGACAGCAGTTCATAGATTTTACATGCAGAAAAGCTTCAGAAATGTTGAAGAGTCATGGCATTGCACAAAGATCATGTCACTCGCCAGTCCATCTATTTATTGACATGGATCTTTTAATTTAAGGGAATATAGAGACCATATTTTAGACAGTCAGGGTCCTAATTTTATTTCAGTCCCATGATATAACAGAGAAAAGCACTAACATCGCCTTGACAGTCATGGCAAACACCCTGTTGTGTGACAAATAAAATGAAGAGTTTGACTATACCTGAATCCTGGAGAAATATCCTCATTGAATGTTTCTTTCTCCTCCATGATTCATTCAGTCATAAACATTAATTCAGACACACTGAAATACAAACATTTACTTTAACTTTACACTGCTACTTGCTTGAATATTTTTCCACTTGTTTGCTGCTTAAAATACTAAAAGGTGAACAGTGAGGAAACATTACTTAACTGTTTAATTAAATGCTTAAAATGAAATGAATAAATGGGAAATGGGGTGAGCTTCTTGACAGGGGAGTTTATAAAACAATATACTTCAGTGAATTTAAGAGAGTAAATAAATATGTACAGACTTTAAACTGATGACAGTGGTTGTAACAACAGCACTCTTTGTATTTGACAGCGTCAAGTTCACAATCATTTTATTAAATTAATTTTGAGACATGTAGGCAAAAACTATATTTACAACATTTCTAATAATTCAAATATTTAAACTATAAAGTAATATGTCGTTTATCTTATTTTAATTGTAGAAGTTGGGATAAGGAAATTATCATTACTTTTTTTATTACATAAGACTTATATGTCCAACCCAAAAAATAAATATGATGGGCCTAATATGATTGAGAAATGAATGTTTCTTCAGGTAAGCTACTTCATGTTTAAGTTTTTAAATACTTCAAGAAAGCCTTTCATGTTACTAATGACAAAGTTACATGAAAGCATCTCACCTGACAAATGCTCACTCAACTTCATCAAAATGTTGTTTACCATAGGTTTCACATCATAAAGTGCTTCCCCACCACGTAAATCCTGTAGAGGCAAGCAGAAATATTACTATTAATCCATTTTGTGAGTTAAACTATAGTATGTCCTGGTGTAAAAGGGCACACGATGTAAAACTTCTTTCAGTTCTGTTTACAAAAGTTGCCAATCCGGTTTTTAAAAAATCCAGCTCATCCAGTTCAGTTCATAAACAGTTTGGTTATGAGAGAGAGAGAGAGAGAAAGAGAGAGAGAGAGAGAGAGAGAGAGAGAGAGAGAGAGAGAGAGAGAGAGAGAGAGAGAGAGAGAGAGAGAGAGAGACAGAGAGAGAGAGACAGAGAGAGAGAGAGACAGAGAGAGAGAGAGAGAGAGAGAGAGAGAGAGAGAGAGAGACAGAGAGAGAGAGAGAGAGAGAGATAGAGAGAGAGAGAGAGAGAGAGAGACAGAGAGAGAGAGAGAGAGAGAGAGAGAGAGAGAGAGAGAGAGAGACAGAGAGAGAGAGAGAGAGAGAGAGAGAGAGAAAGAGACAAAGAAAGTTGTAGTTTTGATCAGTAAACATTTAAAGGTGTGTTCCTGTGGCTCAGTGGTAGAGAATTGTGTTAGCAGCAATTTGTTTCTGTATTAATTTCACATGTCTGGTACAAATATGTGGTATTATTTCATGTACCCAAAGAGAAAGAACGTGAAATGTGACAACATGCCCCAAATGAAGGGTATGAGGTATCAACCATTTGACAAATTAAATCTTAATCTGATTTTATTTATTTTTTTAAATGTACAAGACAATCTAAAATATTCACAGATAATTAACTTTATGCTGCTAGAACAATAGATGAAGACAAACTCTCAGACTTTCAACATTACAAAATGATCTAAACGACAAGACAAAATAACAAGTTTATTATAAAAATAACAGATTTGTCTTGTTTAATATGGCTTATTGTCCATTATAAGTTCTTAAAACAAGGGTTTTTAAAAAAGACTTTGGAATTCATTAGCGCAGTACCTCTAGTAAAACTGTCCTATAAATTTAATTAAAAAAAATTTGGTGAAGTAAAATATGCTAAAATGTGTATTTCACATGATCAATACACAATTTATTAAACCTTTGTCGGGTTTAACATGCTTTTTCCATGGACTTGTTTAAAGGGAAATGTTAACGTGGGGAGGTTCTTACTGAACAATTTTTTTTTTTTTTTTTAACTCTACCGAAATTATATTTTTATATGTTAATTAAAATATAACCTTTTAAAAAGTTACCTTTTTTGTTGTGGATTGTAGAACGTTGGGGTAATTACAAATAATGAATGTTTTCTTATGTATGTTTACATTTTTTAAATACTTCAAGAAAGCTTTTTATAGTTACTTATCGTAATGAGGAACATGAAAGCAGCTCACCTGACTAATGCTCACTCACAGATACCACACATTCCCAACAGGTTTGTAGATTATCATGAAGTATTTCTCACCACAAATTCATGAAGAGGCAACTGTAGAGGCAGCTAGAAATATTACAATTAGTTCAAATTACTTTATTTGTCCCCAGTGGGGCAATTCGTTGTGCAACAGGTAGTATAGTACAAATCACACACACACACACACACACACACACACACACACACACACACACACACACACACACACACACACACACACACACACACACACACACACACACACACACACACACACACACACACACACACACACACACCTACCTTGCAGGCATGCTATAAACAATAAAAAACAGTAAACAATCAATAAATAGTAAGTCAATAAGTCATCTATGGTTCTTTTTAGAATTGAAAAGCAGAATGGCTGCAGGTACAAAATAGTGTTTATATCTGTTGGTTCTCAATTTTGGGAGTTTAAAGCGTGATCCTGATGACATCATCTGAAAATCAGCCTGTAAAGGATGAGAACTATCTGACAGGATAGATTCAACCCTTCTTAACATCTGCTTCTGATAAAGTTGCTCCAGGCCTTTCTGCTTAGATGCAACTGCTCACCTTAATTAACCTTGACAGGGAGTTTGTTTTTGTTTTACAGTGATGGACCCATCCCAGCAGATTAAGAAGATAACAACCGACTCAACAAAGGCCCTATAGAAACGGGTCAACCGGGTCTTGTCCACATTAATCTTTGCCAGCTTCCTCAGGCAATACGAGATGGGTATAAACGGAGGCCGCAGTGGGCTGTACAAACCAACAGAAGATTCTGATTGGTCTGTTTGATGTCATGTGGGATGTTTTATCGGTAGATGAGTGGAAGAGGTGAGCGTGATGTCCAATTGTTGTTTGTTTGTTTTGTAAAACGAAAAAGTATTACAAGCTGTGAATAATGCATTTTCTTGGGGGCTTTTGTACAACGTTTTCTTAGTACCACACACAGTTTACAATCTGTAATGTGCCTGACAATATCTTCTTTTTTTTCTACAAACAACTAATTTGCCCTCCAGGTTATGAATACCGAAGACCATAAGCAGGTAATGTAATTGCAATGCATTATAATTTTGGTAACACTTTCTGTGAAGCCCATACAATACATTATAAGTGTATTTGAAGGCATTATAATGAATGCATAATGCATTATAAAAAACAATATATAAAATAACAGTTGAATGTATTATAATACTTACTGGTTATAGCTTTAAAGAGTATGATGATTTTATAACACACAGTGAACACGTTGCATGAACTTAAGTTACAATAGATTATATTTCTCATAGTTATAATGTATTATAAGTCTCATATCTTGCCACTTTCTTATGCTACTTTACTTAAAGCCATCAATGACCACTTATAAGTATAGTAACAATAGTAGCAAAATACAATTCTCTCAAACAGCCATAAGATCAGATATCAGATTGCTTTGAACTATTTCTATTTTAATATCAGTTTGATTATTTTGATAGTACCCTTTAGACAGCTGTTGTTAACTCTGCAACTTCACGTCAACTAGCAGTCATTGGAGTATTAGTAGTATGTCTGCTAAATATATGCTAACACTTTATTTTGATGGTTCTCCTACAGACAAACGGACTGTAAGCAACTTTGCGAGTACGTCAACATTGTACCTACCCTAACCTTAACCTGAGCCTACTAATACTCTAATGAGAGTTAGTTGACATGTAGTTGCAAAGTTGCTTATAGTCAATAGACTAAGGGGACATCAAAATCAAATGTAACAACATATAAACATAGCTTTTTTTAGTTTAAATGATTAACTAGCTCTCATCAGAATGAATATTAGCCTCACAGGGAACGCTCAAATAACACTCCACACGTAACCAATTACAAGATGTACTGTAGTGATACTATGCAGATCTTAAATAGTCTCAACATATATAGTCCCATTATCAATGTAAAAGTAGATTTAATATGGCGTTCATTGTGTTATAAATAATCATAATCATAAAAGTTATAAGCACAAATGCATAAGCTTTATAATTTTTGTTATGATTATTTATAAGGCGATATAACATATTATACGTATTTTTTATAATGCATTATGCATTCATTATAATGCCCTAAGAATACCCTTATAATGCATTATAAATATGGGCTTCATAAAAGTGTTACCGTAATGTTTTTTAAAGTTTTGGACTGCACTGATTCATAAAGAGTAAATTAAACCTTTGTAAATAGATACCTGTTTTATACAGTCTATGATAGAAACACTGGAAAAAGTGAACAGTTGGATCAACTTAAATACTTCAATTGGTAAATCAATTTTCTTTCAACTTAATATATTATAAATAAATGTTTTTTTTTTAGGTGTTACCAATTAAAGTATTTTTTCAATCAGTTGATCAAACTGTTCACGGTGTAATTTTCTAAAGAATAATGTAAAAAAAGCATTTTCAAAAGCACTAGAACACATCTCCTAATCCACAATGTTATATATACATATTTAATACTTATAATAATCAATAATCAGTTGTGTAAATTATTGGTGAATAAACTAGTGTTTTGTCTAGTGTTTTTTAAAAGGAATACTTCATTTTAAAATAGTAATAAAGTCTAATTTACTTGGCCTAATGTCATCCCTTGACATTTCTGGACACCATTTACTTGCATAGCATAGACCCACAGAGCTGAGAAATTATTCTTGAAATGTTTGTACATGTTCAACAAGAGAAAGTCATGCACATCTTGGATGGCATGGGGAGAATGTTTTAAATGTGGGTTAACTTTAATG
This sequence comes from Gymnocypris eckloni scoliostomus, assembly GCA_027564155.1. Lineage (NCBI taxonomy): Eukaryota > Metazoa > Chordata > Actinopteri > Cypriniformes > Cyprinidae > Gymnocypris > Gymnocypris eckloni. The sequence goes on from CM050421.1 coordinate 33,578,994, forward strand.
CTCATTGTGCTTCTTGTGTACCCACCACAGGTTATGTTAGGAAGGGCAAGCGAGGCGAGCTCTGTGGAATTTACTCCGAAGCAGTGCATCCGGGATTTTGCACTTGCTGTTCTTCGCGTAAGCTCCTCCCACCTGCGGTTCTTCGTCTAAGCTCCACCCACTTGCTGTTCTTCGCCTAAGCTCCTCCCACCTGCGGGTCTCCAGGCTGCAGCGATTATCTACTTGGAGCCATTATATGGAGTTGTCATTTTTGGCTTTGCCAATAGAGGGCGTATAGTTTTTGCAATGTGGTCTTTGTAAGTCAGCTGGTCATCGAAAATTACACCAAGATTTCTGACTGAACTTGATGGGCTAATTGTAGAAGAACCTAGCTGGATGGTGAAATCATGCTGTAGAGTTGCAGTGGCAGGGAGGACACGAAGCTCAGTCTTTGCCAGGTTAAGCTGTAGGTGATGTTCTTTCATCCATGCCGAGATGAGCCTGAGATCCGTGCAGCTACCGCTGGATCATCTGGTCGAAATGAGAGATAGAGCTGTGTGTCATCAGCAGAGCAATAGTATGAGAAACCATGTGCCTGTATGATGGGAGCCAGTGATGTAGTGTATGTGGAGAAGAGGAGGGGTCCAAGAACCGAGCCCTGGGGAACCCCAGTGACCAGTTGATGTTCTGTGGATACTTTCCCGCCTCAGGCCACCCTGAAAGACCGACCAGTGAGATAGGATTCAAACCAGTGAAGTGGACTCCCAGTGATGTCCAGATGAGAGGGTGGACAGGAGGATCTGATGATTAACAGTGTCAAAAGCGGCAGATAGATCTAGCAGAATGAGGAACTGATGATTTGGAATCAGCTTTTGCAATTCGCAGGGCTTCAGAGACAGAGCAGGTCTCAGTTGAATGTCCACGTCTGAATCCTGATTGGTTAGCATCCAGTAGATTATGCTTTGACAGAAATGAGAATAACTCGTTCAAGTGTTTTCGCTATGAATGGAAGGAGTGAGAGACAGGTCTGTAGTTATCTGTAAGTGAAGTGTTTAATGTAGTTTTTTTAGCAGTGGGGTTTCCCGAGCCTGCTTGAATGCATTGGGGAAGTTGCCTGTAAGGAGAGTTGTCAAAAATATCAGTTTAAATTTCCAAACATTATTTTTGCCATTACTTGTAATAATCAAGTGAGATTTATGTTTGCAAGGAGTCTGAAAACAGCCAGTGCTCCACACCGAGATCTGATCTCATCATCATCCAGTCTGTCTGGAATGGCAAAGATTAAATCCAGAAGAACTGGAGCAACATCTCCGAGATGCTTCAAGAAACCTCCTGCAAAGCTCCTTGAAAAACTACGCGCAAGTGTTCCTATAACAAAAGTTGTTTAAAACGTGAAGGGTGATCACACCAACTGTTGATTTAATTTCATCAATACAAGTTCATTGATAAACAATCCGTTTATGGCATAATTTTTTAAAGCATCCTTACACAAGTGACTAAAACTTTACAATACTGGATTATTACAATTAATGGCAAAAATTATGTTTGGAAATGTAAACTGATATTTCGTGCTAAAACACTGCAGCAAAGATAGAAATAACTGACTTAAACCCATTTTTGTTGTTAAAAATACTAGCGGCCTAAGACTTTTGCAAAGTTGTGTTAACTTGTGTATATATAAAAACACATTTTCACATAAAAACACATAAACACAGTATATGTTTAGTATAGAAACACCAAAAAAACTAATTGTTGGACAGAATAATGGTAATTCAGAAACAAAGTAGAAAATGACACGTCCTGACATTCCAGAGTCTTTAGATTTTATTTATATAAATTATAATTGTATATATTGTTTGTAACTAGCACTCATTATATACACAGCAGCACATTAGAAAGAAAATTAACAGCATTTATCAAAAAACATTCACAACTGGTTCATCTATTTTAATATTTAAGTGTACATAAAATCTCTTTGATTATATCCTTCATGTTCCTCCTTTACTCACATTCTGTCTGTCTTCGTTCCATACATTCATGTCTTTTCTACACAACTCTTACTTCAGTTAAAAACAGTTCAACAAAGTCCTGTTGTGGTTATTGATCATGAAACCACTGATATGAAGCAGTAATACTAAAGTCCACCATCTGATCTCTAAACAGCTCCAGCTGGATTACGTTTAAACAGCCTTCATGATTGTTCACAGAACTGTACAAAGTATATGCATGATTTCATTTAGATTTGGCACAGCGGGTTTTAGGTCTCAGACGAAGATGCATTTAACATCTAGTGTAAAAAAACATCAGCTGAGCCCTTCTTTACTGGAAATATCTGCAGATAGAAAAAATATATATTCGTTAGGTAATTATTGGTTACTGGTGACCACTATTTGTGGAAAGTGTCTAACCTGTTTTAATGTTAATCTGTAGGATGTTCTGGACACGACCTGTTGACCTCAAACCATTCATCAATACACCTGGAGGAGCAGAAGATGAGATGATTTCCACAGACGATAGCAGATATACGTGTGTGTGTGTGTGTGTGTGTGTGTGACTGTGTTAGTGAAGGTTTCTCATACCCTTTGTGGTAGACACAGAGACAGGGCAGTCGAGCGATGGTGTCTCCCTGAAACATGTCATCCAGACATATCGAACACTCACCCGAGTCCCGGGACAAAACATCATCTACAGAAAGAGAAACCATCGCATCAGGAGTCAGCTGATCACACATGAGGGCGCTGTTATACAACAAAACAGACCAGCATTCAAATAAACCGTGAAGAACAGAAACACATTTGTCTGTGGAGCTGATAGCTGGTCCAGCATGAAACAATTCAAGTTTTGTTATTTCTGATATTTTTCAGAAGATGCATCTCTGTTTGAGAGCTGAAGATTGCAGGAACGGGTCAGTGATCTAACTGGAGAGAAAGAGCGTGGCCTAGTGCGTGATCGTGAAGGTTGTTCTTACCGTTATAATTGAGTCTGGGTTTGGAGAAGCACATGAGCAAATGATCCTCTATTTCATCTGAACAGACAAACTTTGAGCAGACGGGACAGTCAAATCCAGCTGAAACAAACAGAAGAGACACAAATCATGTTGAAATATATTTGTAACATTTATTTTTCTTATGTAGGTCACTTGAGCAATAACCGCACAGTTCCTGTCAGTAAACAGCAATTATAAAATAAGGCAATAAAACGAAATCAATCTTGGAAATGTTGTAATCTCATCGGTGAGTCCATTTACTGTAACGTGCAATTTTAGGTTATCAAAATATGAAAAAATCTAATGCATAAAATTTACAGCACGTAGTCATGCTGCGCATGGCTGAAAGATTATAAAGCTGGCTGTAAAGTTATTTATGATTACACAGAAACCTCTGTAGACATTCAAAGGTCTGCTTGAATCAATATAATATACGGAAAATAGAATTAATCCGTTTTTACTCCTATACAAACATATATTAGGCATTGAGCATTTTATCCAACGAGCAGAAAGAAATCATTGTAACAGACTGTTACACACATTATGTGCATTAAACAAACAATTTCCCAAAATATAAGTGATAGGCAACATGATACAATACTGCGTATTAAGCTGAAAGCATATTAATTAATGCTATTCTGATGTGCATAGACTGTAAAAACTGAACACCAAACAAAAGTATGTCTACATCAAAATAAAGTACTTGTTGCACCAAGATTCACAGCAGTCTTAGTTAGTTTAACTGGTGTGTTGAACATGTTTCTGTTCTTTTCACATTTAATAATGAGAACACATTCACAACTACCAATGCACCGACCCATCATTCAAGGTTCAAGGTTCGTTTATTCGTCACATACTAAATTATACAGGGTATAATCAGAAGTGAAATGTAAATCAAGTCAGGTCCGCTCAGTGGACAGTGCAAAAAAAATAAAATTACATAAAAGTAACAACACAGGAGCATATATATAAATATAAGTAAAAAAATAGAAATAAAGATTAAAATGTGCAATAGAATAAAAAAGTGCTAAACAAATAAGATGTGCAAAAACAGTATACTGGGACTTAATAAATAGTAATATGAACAGGGATGTGCAAGAGGGATGTGCAAACGGGTTGTACCGGGTGTGTACACATAGCAGCAATATGGATGATGAGAATATGAATGTTTTACAGTTAATAATGAGTCTTGTAAGTGTTTATGAGACTGGGTTTGTGTTTAGGAGCCTGGTGGCCTGAGAGAAGAAGCTCCTCCTCAGTCTCTCAGTTTTTGCCATCATGCTCCTGAAGCGCTTGCCAGATGGCAGTAAACAGAAAAGATGGTTACCGAGAAAAGAAAGTTAAATGGTGAGTTGAGTCTTTTTGCAGCGTTTGAGGTAGATGTCCTGCACTAACAGGACTGTAGCTGATTCACTAACTAGTTAAGCTGGGCAAATGTTATGAGTATAAATGCTTACAAGTGCTTGGTTTACACACACACACACACACACACACACACACACACACACACACACAGTGTAAGTCTGTACTGTCAAACATTAACAGGAAGTAAATAATAAAACAATAAGTAGGTCAGCTGTATATTGATGGGAGGAGCCTTCGGACACATGGCAGCATCTCCAGTCTGATTACAGACATAAAAGCTTTTACAGGAAGTCATTCTGTAAGACAGAGCCTTGTGTTTGTGGCCCAGTGGAATCAAAGGGAACTTTATCTGGCAGGCGGTTAAAGGTCAAAGTGAAACATGCTTGAGTTATGATGACAAAGGTTGATTAAGGTTCACTGCTAGCCCAACAAAACACTCTAGTATATTAAATATGACATATACAAATAAGTCATTGCAAATCAGATCAGATCAAAGGCCAGATTAAGAATAAAGTTGTTTGTAACAGATATTTTCTATACCAAGAATAAAGTTAAGACTATTTTGCATTCCCAAGAACCTTTAAGAATCTTCAAATAATTTTTCTTATGATTGCTCTAAAAGAAATAAATAGGTCTTAAATTCCCCAAAGGGAAGATGTCTAAATGAAAACATTGGGTTGTGTGTTAAGGATGTGCATGAGTACTGATACAGCAGTCATACATCGCTATTATATAAATGCAACTAATTATTATGTAAGGGACGTTTCGACTCGTGCTTGTGGTGTTCGGCCAATCACAGCGCACTGTGTCAGCTGGCCAATCAGAGCAGACTGTTTGTCGGAAGGAGGAACTTTGTAGAAATCTAAGGGTTTGAGAGGCGGGCATAGAGGACCTACAATAATGTACAGTATTTGAAAAATAATGTGTTTTTGAACATTAAAGCATGACAACATATTCTGTTATACCAAATAATTATCTTTTAAAAAGCATTATATTTGACCCCTTTAAGATTTTATTAAAAGAACTGCACTTTGGCATTTTCTCACAAACTTTTTAGAATTGATCTTAATACATATCATGACTTCTTTCTTCAGAAGACTTACAAACCCAAATTAGATATTTTCCACAGAATTTACTCAAATGCATAAAAATAACTAAGCCGATTATGCTAGTAGATTTTGAAGAGAATGCTGTTATGTTAATTGGTCAGCACCAATAATTTCATATGGCCAAATATTGGCTGATTAACTATAAGCATTAAAAACTGATACACTTCAGTTAAAGCACATTCTGTAACTTTGCTATTGTCCAAATGTTCATGTTTCTGAAAACACTTTAAGCTCATGATGTAAACTGAAACAGCAAGAAATATTATTGATGAAGAACACACTTATTTTACTGAACACACTGCATCTGGAGCAGCCATGGCACACACACACGTCTCCTGCACTTCAACCGTCACGCTCCAATTTAACCCAAATAATGTGCAATAGTCTTTGCCATCTATAAGCACACTGTTTGATTTCCATGAAAAGAATAAACACTATGCTTCCCAACACAATATGCTGTTTGATTGTCCAATAAAAGAGGTAGTGTTTAAGAAACCAGTGATTATTTTTTCAAATTTTAAGTCATTACTTTTTTTGTGTTTCGGTTTGATGCTGCAATTGCAACAGCAGAAACATTCTTGAAGCTGCTTTTCTTTTTAAAATAGAAAAATAATAAAATAGCCATTTTCTATGCCAGACTGTACATCACAAATCAAAAGCTGGCACTCAAACTTGCTCAGCTATTCAAACATTCAAAAGGATTTCTGCTAACAAATAAAATAACTTTCAAATATAAAGCAATGCATATGAGTGAGAGACGTTTTTCTCATGTCTGATCCCGATCAGTAAATTTCCCGCTCTGAATCTTATCAATCTGAACCACTATCACGATGATTTATTCAATACAACCATTATTGCTATACGATCCAATCTGGAACCAAACACACATAATGTTTGATCATGTTTATTACCACTCAAAGGTCACAAAAATGCAACATTGCAGTTTGACCTTCAAGTTCTCAAGCAATCTATCTGGAAAGAGAGATCTTGCATAGAACAGACAACAAAGTATTCATTCATTATCATAATATTAGCAGTTTTAACTCCAATAAACACATCAGGAATGTTAAGGAACCACAGTTTCATGTTGCTCTATTCTTGGATAAGGAAGTCTCTGTTTATAGTTACCATAAAAATCCACAACAAGACGGTCAGCGCTCTGATCACAGGCCGTTCAGAACATGACGTGCAGATTACAGGAACAAAAAGCCATGAAACAACATTCAATCATGCATTTAAAATCTATCCTACATCACATCAAATACAGTATGACCTTATATATATGTGACCCATTATAAACTCATAATAACCAAATAATATATCAATATGACCTAAATGACTGATCATTTACATTATAACATACATTTAAAAGCTTAATTATGACATGGTGGTATAATAAGATAATACAACATATAACATCAACAAGATATATATATATATATATATATGGTAAATGAGATTCATTATATTAGAATATATCACTATAATACTGTCACAAAGAAAGTTAAATACTTTAAGGACAATAAACTCCATTATACTATATCATAAGTACAAGGTATATTGTTGTGATTATGATAATCATATAATAAGGCAGTTCATCAAGCTTCATATAATGCATACGGCCGTTTTATACATATTAAAAAGACCAATATGGGCTAATCATAAGAAATTGTCAATAATCTACAATATTTTATAGGCTTGTATCATAATACACATGTGAGCTTGTGATCATATAAAAATGTTGTATAATCATTTAAGACTAATAAGCAACATAATAATACAATATATATTAATATTAAATTACTGCCATTATATGAAAATCCATAATAACACACAATACATCAGATGAACTTGTTCACACACATAATATATACACACACACACACACACACACACACACACATAATATATACACACACACACACACACACACATATACACACACACACACACACATAATATATACACATACACACACACACACATAATATATACATAAACACACACACACACAAACACATATACATATAAACACACACACACACACACACACACACATACATATAACACACACACACACACACATACATATACATATAAACACACACACACACACACACACATACATATAAACACACACACACACACACACACACACACACATATACATATAAACACACACATACACACACACACAATAATATAATAGTAAGTCAGTCCAGTGTGTTACCTCCCAGCAGGTGAGGGGTGAGGTGCACAGGCAGTGACCCGATCAGCAGCGCTCTCTGCCCGTCTGTCTCATCTCTCCGGCCGCCGGTCGGGATAACGGCGCTCTGGATGAACGAACCGGGTCTTTGCGACGAAAACTGGACCCGTTCACCGATCTGTCCCGTCGAACCGCCCGCGTAATAGCGCAGAACCGCAGCTCGCGCGTCAGAGTTTGCCAGATCGGAACCGGAGTAAGATCGGATCCGAACCTCCACGGACGGACTGCTCTGCTTCGGACCCATAGTGTATACAATATTAGTATTTAAAAAACCCTAGGAACCTCAAACTGGACCAGATGCCAAAAATATAGCGAATCAAAGACCGGTAAATGCACAATGTTCACTAAACACACAAAGCAGCGAAGCCCAAACAACTCTGCACACTTCCCAAACCGATGAGAGTCGAGCGCACCGCAAACAAACTTCACCAGACGCCAAACAAAGATCACATGCGCTGCTTCTTCTTCTGGTTTTATGGCGACTAACTCTTTAGGAGCATTATCGCCACCTACTGCACTGGACATCAAATAAACTTACAGAGGTGATGAGCATGACATTTGGATTGGGGGAGGAGAAAAATAAATAAAAAAATCATATATATATTTAATTAGTGCTCTGTCTATCCATTAATCCTTTTCCTAAAATATCTTCATGTGTGATTCTTTCCTCCCCAAAGTGACTGAATAATATATCACGATATACACTATATTTACCACACCTAAAAAGCACATTATATACATTTTCAGATACACCACATACATCACATAACCCATTTTCATGTAAATGCATAAGTGCCAGTGTTGATTTCATCCCTGTATGTCCCAGTCTCAATCTAAACAGCTACACCTCTTCTTTCCTATTTCTCCCCTGACAATGACTCCCTAATCCTATAACACCATCTCCCTGTGCTACTAGTATCACATCTAATTTGCCATTTATTCATGACCTTTTTCTGTCAAATTGACTTTCCCATAGGCACTTTAACATCCACCTCCATCTAGCCTAGTGCTTTTTTTAGCTAGTTTATGAGCACCTTCATTACCAACATGTGCTGGCACCCAACACAAAAACACCATTATTCCAGCCTCTTTCAATCTGTATAAAGATAGACACACTTCCATGAATAAATCTTCTCTGTCTGACCTCACATGAACTAATTAAAGCTGAAGAAGAACGTATTACTACTTTATTTGGTCTGACTTGTTCAACCCACTGTAGTCCTATATATTATAGATGTTAAACTCTGCAGTGTATACTGATAAATCATCAGGCAATTTCAAACTAATTCATATTTTACATTTTGAAATATATATACACCTATTCCAATCTTTTGACTATGAGGTTCTTTAGATCCATCCGTAAATATTCATCATGTTGAATAAAATGTATTTTTTAGAATAGCATTAACCTCTTTTCCGATGTATTCATCTTTGGGCTTGTCTAAGCTCAGATCTATAAGCGGTTCAGGGACTCTTCACAGTGTGGCATCAGTGAGTGGTACATTAGGACAGAAGATCTTAATATCCATGCCATGCTCCGTGACCCGTATTCTACTGTTCCTCCGAAACGCCATCCTCCATCATACGAATATTCCCAGCACTCCTCCAGTACTTTAGGAGATCACATGGGCTGCTTCTTCTTCTTGTATTGTTCTTCTGGAGCGTCAGCACACACACTGAACTGCAGTGTGACGATTAAAAACATTCAACACAGCAACTCTTTGATTTCATCGCTTCTAACTCGTTATATTCTGTACATTGTAATTGTACTTTTGTCTGTAGTATTTGTATTTTTCTGTCATATGCTCTGCATTGCTGTAAAAATGTCTCTCATGCCACAATTTGAAGAGTTCACTTGCAAAAACAGATAACTCTGTTCAAAAATCATGTTTTGTTTTTATCCTGTATTTCAATATCAATCAAACTGCAGTTGGGCTGTTTTGATGAAATAATAATAACTAAATATGTAGCTAACTAACGCAAAAAAAACCACGATAACACACACACAAAAAAAACATGATTTATGAAAATTTATAAAAACAGAATTTTCCATTTTTGCAAATAAACTCTTCATTTATACATAAAACTGTCTGATAATAGATTACCATTCAATCCTGTGTCCAATTCTACTTATAATTCTTGAATCTTCCCATTTTCAATCTCAATTAAATTTTTCTTGATCTCTACATTTCTTTATTCTATACAAATGCCTTCCATGCATTTTGAAAATATGATAATAATTTAAACCAAATAAATGCAAACTGACATTATTTTTTGAGAGCAGAAATCTTTCCCGTTTCATTTATGTATGGCTGACAAATATGCATCACATTACGTTTATTAGTTTATTTAAAACGGTGTAATCCAAATGGATCGAAATTCTATGCAATTTACCTAAATCTTAAATATAGGTCTAAATATTTTAGGAGCGCATTTACATCTCACAACATTTAACGCCTTCCTGCATTTAGTCAGCAGTTTTACTATGTGAATATTTCATGTCAAAGGTTACAGCCTGTTGATGCACGGTGGTGACCAGCTATGAACTGAAGGCTAAGAAACACAGGAGACACTCATATGGTTACGCTTTAATTGTTGAATTTCAGGTTACAGTACATGCTGACCCAAACTCATTTTACTCCAGTTTCATTCTACATGACAGACAGGCTGATCAATATTCATCTGAAATCAATACAAATATTTCCAATTACCACATTGTAAGATTTGCACAATCTTCTTAGAAATTAAATTATTAGTTATAAATGCGAAAAATATCATCCACATATGGATTTACACACACTAACTAGTAAATAAATAACTAAATTATAAACAGGTAAACTAATATTAAACAATATATATATATATTAATAAATCAAATAGAAATCACAAATCCGATATAAAGCTTTAACTGTTACACAATAAATACAGTCAGGAGAAAAAAATAATGCATATAAAAAAAAAAGGTTAAGCTACGTATAAATGGTCAAGCAGAATAAATAAAAATTACTCAAAAAGTGGCAAAGTTGAGAAGTTTAGGCCATGGGACAAATACATAAAATAAATATCACAATCTGGTCCAGAGCTTTAACTGTTACATAACTACATGAAGACAGAAAACAGCAGCGTTGATCTCTGTGACACACTGTTGGTATAATTCATCTCTACACATGTGCAGGAAGACACTGTGGAAGCAGAAGACAGTGGAAGATTAGCGGCCTCATGTGTACCGTCAGCACATTCACATCAGTACGTCCTGAAGAGACATGTTGTGTCTCTGTCTGTGCAGTCCTGCCAGCATGGCATGTTTGGTGAGATGACAGCAGATAAATGATGCTTTAAACAGGTCATGACAACTGCTGCATCAGGTCCATAACAGAGCAGTCACCTGAATCAGCTGAAATATATATATATAGGCCTGCTCTTAAAAATAAAGCTTCTGGTGATATCCAGGGTTTTAGAGGATAATTCCAACTGCACAAAAAATTTAAACTGATTTCGATAACTTCCTAATCTATTAAAGGTGCTATATAAGATTTCTCAACCTTTTTATGTTCAATTTCTCAATTCATCGCACAGGAGCAGCACATCTTAAAACCAATGCATGCTTAGACCACGCCCCCTTTTGCGTGACAAAAAAACTGAAAGATAGTGACACTTCAGATAAATGTGGTTTATATAAGCAATGTCAGATGAGGAGGTTTTATGCAAATATAAAAACAGGGCATGTGGATGTTCTTCTTTAATAGAAAGCTCCGTGCTGCGCTCCACCAGCTTGCTTTTACAGAGCGGAGTGGGAGGTTGCTCTCGCATCTCATTATAAATGTGGGAGGGGCGTACGTTTCAAAGGGCGTGGCTTACATACAATAACAAACACGCCCAGTTCTGACTGTTGGGAAAAATTGAACATACTGGCCCGTATTATAACGATCTGGTCTGAAGCGCACGGCGCAGGTGCACTTAGGGCGTATCCGAACACACCTTTGCTAGTTTTTTTTTTTAAGTGTAAATGTATTGGGTTGGAGAGAGAGGAGCAGCAAAGGACTTCATGGTAGGAATCGAACTCGGGTCACTATGAGCAGTTGCGCTATATGTCGACACACCACGAGGCTACCACGAGAGGTTTGATCCTTTATTCTCTTAATCAGAGTCTAATCTCTGTGCTTTATAAGCATACACAATTTAAACTCATTTTTTATATTTGGCATATGGTGCATAATATGAACATGCCCCTTAAATAAAAAAAAATACTGCACCATTAACTTTAGGTTTAAGTTGGTCAAAGGTGCAATGTTTTCAGATACCTCAAAATATCAGCACGCCAACAATGCGCCTGAACACACCTCCTTTTCAGACCGGCACGCCCATGGGTTGAACAGATTGACTATTTAAACAACGTGGAGCTGGACGTGAAAATGAGAAATGCATCAGGCTGAAACTAGCACAAAACGCATCTGGCATTGCATTGCGCCAAGTGTATTTAAATGGGTGTGTGCTGATACTATATTTAAAAATCGTACAGAGCACCTTTAAAGAAGTCTATATCAACTCACGAACTCTATGAGACCAAAAATGGATCTTGATAAGAATTGGATTCAGTGTTGAACTGCAGATGAACCTTTATTTTAAGAGTTTAGACTTTTAGATACACAGTTTGACCTTTCTGAGGTTAAACTCTTGAGTTGATCTTTCTTAATGTTGATTAATACAATCAAAAGACAATAAAGGCAGAGAGAGGATTAATCAAGGGTCTGTTTAAACATCTCACCAACACAATAACCTCATCACCTCTGAACCAGTGATTAGACTTATCTTCTGATCTTGTTTAGTTTGACCCTTAAACACAGATACTTTATATGCACATGCAGTCAGCTTTGGTTATTTGCCATTTAGCAGGTTTTTGGAGTGATTTAAAGTATATTTCAATACGAAGACAAGATCTGGGGTAAATGTATTAGTCAAGGGTACAATCAGTCCACAATGGACATCACGATTCACTACATGGACACAAAATAACTGATCCCATTTACTTTCTTAAAGCATGTTCCTGGTCTAATTGTGAACGATTCATTAGTGCACATAAAAAAGTGACTTTCAATAATTATTCAGCTTCGATTAAAAGTGTTATTTTCCATGTAAATGTTGTGTTTGCATGGAATACCTGCCCTACCGAATTTATCAAAAATGTGCAGCATTTACCTTTTATTTCCAATTTGATGAATGAATAGGACGTGATACCAATTGCAACTTTTACCTTTTGATCACACTGTCAAGAATTAAGACATTGTTTACCACAAATTTGGATGTGAATGCAAAACATCCTACAGTAATTTTTAACAACTGCATGACACTGAATTAAACATGCAACACAATGAGGTCACGTGACAATGCAGCAGTATACACAACACTGGTATTCCATTCTGAACATAAGTTTATAATCTACTGCCTCCAGATTATTGAAAAAATATATATTATGAAAGCTGGGAATGAGATATTTGTTTTGTCTCTGCTTGAATGTGATGAGAAGTAATATTGATCACTTGAGTTCAAATCAGGGTGCAGGAAAAGCTGTCCAGGTTATAAAGGGTGTAGTGATGCAGTGTGTGTGTGTGTGTGTGTATACTGTAAGAAGAAGAGCCAGGTGAGTAAGGTTAGGAGAGCAGGGCTTGATGCAGAGACTGTGGCCCAGCGCGGAGCCTCTCTGCTGGGCATTATTGCTGGCTCACACCCATCTGGTGGAGGTCTGGCTCTGGTTCCTCCTCCACGTCTGCGTGATACTGATCAAATGTGTCATCATCAATATCTGGAAGACCCAGGAGCTGCAGAAGAATTTCACAATCAATCCAAACTGAATAGAATAGAATCAAACCAGAACAAAAAAAAACAAAACAGAGTATTCAAATGAAGCATGCATTGGCATTCCATAATTCCATAATCAGAGATTCCATTATAGATTGTAAACACATAGTTTTACATTTACATTTATGCATTTAGGAGAGGCTTTTATCCAAAGCGACTTACAGTGCATTCAGGTTATACATTTGTATTGTCAGTACATGTGTTCTCTGGGAATCGAACCCACAACCTTTGCACTGCTAACGCAATGCTCTACCACTGAGCCACAGGAACACAGTTTTGGCTCTAAAATCAATTGCATGAGTATTTACATTCGAAACATTTAAAACACATCTGTACACACGTCACACACGCAAGATTGGTCAAGCATGGGGGAAACAAATGGAACAATACAAATCCTCAGAAATGTTGACTTTGATTATTAAAATATACAATCAACACTCTTTGTCTATGCCAAAAAATGTAAGAACTTAAGTTTTCTTTGGCCCTTCAACATTTGCTTTGTTTGAGAAAAAATTAAATATACAGTTACAACTTATTTTCATTTGATTTAGTTCAAATGTTATATTCGTTCATCAAGATCTGGCAGAAGCAGCACATTTTTCTGCTTTTCAGGTTTCCTCATGCATGGAATCACCCACATGCCAGAAAACCACTGAGACCATATCAAATAATGACGATTCATAGCAAAAGAGTACAGACATCAAGGCCAAAGGCCTCTGTAACTGGTACAGATCTGCAGGAAATTGCCAGCTTCATGCTTATTTCCAACATGTTTCAATATTATGTAAGCCTTATGTTACACCTCCAATGACAAGGAAGTTATAGTAATACATCTCAAATCTCTTAAATGGCTTGGGTATGAAGAGCATTCACAGCTTATATGGACTGCTTGGCAAAGGTCATGCATTACAAAGTTAAATAATGAAGTATATTACGTGGCTGTATAATAGTGTATTGTGCTGTAGAGTGAGACGTACAGGTCTGAAGGATCTGAAGACTTTGTCCAGCACCTCCAGCAGTGTTTTCTTCCCGCAGGAGGAGATGTAGTCCTGCGCGAGCTGTAGGAACGGCAGACAGTCCTCGCTCTCACTCCACACATGCTGAAAACACATAGAGTTAAACACATCCTTTCACTAGTTTCACAGTAATACAAACATTTCATATTTCAACACAATTTAATCACTGATCTATTTTTTCTCAAATGCTTATTTATCTAAATTTGGTGTCTTTTTTTATGAATACACTTTTACATTTCTTTTACCTAGCAACACCACGTTTATGGGTTTGATTCTCGGGGAGTGCTTGATAAAAATCTGTATAAAAATATATATGAAATGCCACTTTGTATAAAAGCACCTGCCAATATATATAAACCACATAAATGTACAGTCAATGTACATTTTTTATTTGTGCTTCATGGAGTTACAAAGCAGAGTAAACTGTGTTTTTCATGTTCATGAAAACCTTTACACATCCACATCTGTACATACAATATATTGTCTCTTGTCTATTGTGTATTGTTTTCACATATTTATTTTTAATCACTTGTTGATTTTGTTATCGGTCACGTGTCATCCTGTCTGTAACGGAGCCAACAAGACGAGAGGCGTGCAGATCCAATTGCAGGCTTTTATTGCTAGACATGGTCAAAAACACAAGCAGGGTCGAACAAATGGCAAACAGGTACAGATGGGGCAAGGCAGAAGAGTAATCAAGTAAACGGCGTGGTCTACGATCGGCGAACAATATCCAGAGGGCAAGGCTGAGAGATAATCAGGTCACAAGCAGAAGGTCAGGAACCAGACAACAAGGCAACACGGAAAGACTAGACTGAAACTAAAATAAGAAACAGAAAACAGAAATGACTCCGTAAAGCAGCTAACACTCGGAGAGTGAGAAACACAGAACAATACAGGACACTGAACACAAACACGGAATGGCTTGGTAGTAGCTAACATAGGAAAATGCTAATCGCTAAACAATACTCGGCAGTGAAGAAGAGGAAATGAATGTCTTTTGTATGGTGTGTGTGTGAATGGCTCTCAGGTGAGCGTGTGATTGGAGACAGCTGTGTGATCAGTGCAATCAGCTGGGTGTGTGTGTGTGTGTGTGTGTGTGTGTGTGTGTGTGTGTGTGTGTGTGATGATGAGCTGGGTGTGTGTGTGTGAATCAGCTGTGTGTGTGCAGTGTAGGATGATGGGAAATGTAGTCTGAGGTGGAGTGCAACAGTGAGTGTAGTGCAAGAGTCCATGTGGTGGAAGGTCAACCAGATTCGTGACACTGTCGGTGCACTGGAAGCTGCTGTCACCAAGACAATATGTGTGTGTACGCAATAAAGCTCTTTCTGATTCTGATTCTGATTGATGATAGCATTTGCAATAGGGAGAATTTGTTTGTCAGATGGAAACTACAATCAGACTAAAAAAATACTCAAACTCAAACTCCCTGTTATTTTTATTTCTGGATTTATAAAATGTCCATATATGGTTAAGAGGAATTCTCTGAGGTCAAAGTTGAGCTTCCAGCAGAGAATCTGGGACACTAAAACTCTCTGTCCCGTTATATTTATCCAAGCGAGAGGGACCATTTTTCAGTAGATGGCCCAAATAATCTTCTCCTACCAACCTGCGTTTGAGACAAATGATTATTGAGGGAATAGAATAGAATACAATAGAACAGAGAATTCTAATAAAAATACGTTTACACCATTCCAGTGTGTGCAACATCTACACATTATATGTTCTGTTTGTTATCTGCTGTTTATTGCAATTTGAAGAGACCGATAACAATAAAAGCTGAAGTTTGTACTGTTATACATTACACAGACACATGTTTAGTTTGCAGATTGCTGTGCTTTTGTTGCACTATTATATAAGGACTGTTTTAGTGCATGTGTGTCACTCTAAATGCTCTCTTAAAATGCACTTTTTGGATTAACAAGGACATGCACAACACATCATCCATCTCTAGCTCCCACGGCAAACTGTGCTCATATTTCAGTCCTTCTGGTTAACTCACAGAGAAATGTAAGATGATTTAAAAACTCATGAAACCAAAAATTGAGTTTTGCAGCTGTTTGTGTATGTGATTTATGGCTATCATCTACATGCATGTGTACTAGAAAAACTACAATTCAATGAATATACAGATGTAAAATTCGGCAGAATTCTAATGCTCAACAAAAGGTTATTAATATTGTTATGCCCCAGCCCAACTTTCTGTTTCAGCAGCGAACATCAACACATGGTGAATGAATTCTACATTCTGTCTTTCTCCAGAGATATCCGCTCAAGCTGTGTTGTGAGCAAATGCCTGAAGCACTGCATTGAAAACTTTGTGTTTACTGATTTCAGAGAGAGAGAGATATGCATCTGTCTAGAGTTCACAGGAACCAGAAGGAAAAAACACCGCAGGCCAAACCAGAGGAGCTCCAATTCTACTCAGTTGTGTTAGTTAGTTATGAGTAGTTTTTCTAGAGCATCATTCTTATAGTCATCATTTTATTTTAAAGTCAACATTAATGACCATTCACAACCCCTTATACTTATAATCCAACATATGTCCAAGTGAACAGATTATTCAATCAGAATTAAATGAAATTGAAAGGTCTACAAGTAAGATAGACTGAATGCAAGCTTGCTAAAATAATGTCTAAACAGCTATTTGGATATTGGTTAACATTATCCAATCACCTGCATGGTACTTTTATATGCAGATAGTGAGGCAAAGCAAACGCACACCTATAGAGGTGCAAGTTGAAGGAAAAATACACACAACAAAATTATAAATGCAACACTTTTGTTTTTGATATGCCACACCTGTGAGGTGGATGATTATCTCGTTCACTAACACAGATTTAGACAGATTTGTGAACAATATTTGAGAGAAATAGACCTTTTGTGTACATAGACAAAGTCTTCAATCTTTGAGTTCAGCTCATGAAAAATAGGGGCAAAAACAGTCTATATATATATGAACCAAGTAAAGGAGAACAACTGTACACTCACTTAAGCATAGGCTATTTATTAACCAACGTTTCGATTAGTAATCTTGACCTTGAAAAAGGCTACTAGCCAAAACGTTGGTTAATAAATAGCCTATAATTAAGTGAGTGTGCAGTTGTTCTCCTTCAATTGGTTCATATATACTTTTATATGCAGTGTAATAACATTCTTTGAAGTTGTAAATAAAACATTTCTGTCATGACAACTCTCGGAGGGGTTGACATGTTAATGTACATGACAATGTTAATGTATTTGGTCTTAGAGGAATAGATCTGCTACGCTGCTACTGCTGCTGAGGCAGAGCAAGTACCGAGACTAGCTACTGCCATTAACATGTAAGAAATACTGCTGCTGCACTTATAACAATATTGTATAACCCCCATATAGCATACAAGATCACACCACAGCAGATCTATACAGGTGAAGCTGGAGAAGGTGAAGGGTTTCTGAAGTGCGCTGCTACAGCAAACACTAGCTAAGTATTTGAATGTTGAGCAGCGAGCTCATTGGCCACTGACACAGAAGAGAACCAATCAGCTGTGACATGAGATAATGATGTCATTGTTTCATATTGAGTTATATTCGATGGACTGCGCCATCTAGAGTTTCATGCCAGAACTTTGTAAATATAAATTAGAGCATGTTTAACAAGAAAAAACTATTTCAGTCTTTGTGCTTCAACATTTTAATTCAATGCAATCCTTGCTGTTTCTTTGCAATAATTTACTAGCTATTTCTGAGTGAAAATTGTTTCTACACTAAGTCTAGAAAAAATGCTTCATTTGCTTGAACATATTACATATTTTGAACATGACAATCTGAGTGAAAAGTTGCACTGAAAAATCACTTATTGTTTTAGTGACCTGCACAAGTAGAAATAGTTATATTATGTTTAAAATGTTCATAATCCTGTTCAATTCTAGGTTTAAATGCACAATAATCACAGATTTTTAAAGTGCTCTCTTTTTTTAATTGGATTCACTGTAGATTTATCTATTAATAAAGTACAATTCACTGCTCTCTCTAGCTCTGTGATCCTGCTGAACTGTGTATTGATCAGCGTGAGTAATTCGATCCCTGTGCTGCCGGTGCAGGCGCTGATATTTTTGTGAGCTCTGGGACTCTGGTGCAGCGGTCTGGTGATGTGGTGTGATGTGAGGGAACTACAGTATACTCTTGTGGTTCATTTCAAACCGTTAATCTGATTCTGAATGGAAAGCAAACATGACAGATACGTGAAAGAGGAGCATCAATGCAAATACTGTGTGTGTTTTACTGCATCACAGCACAAAACACTGAGAATATCTGCACTATTTGTTCCTCAGTGACAGTGTCTAGGGAACTGTTCAGTTTAAGACCTTTGTGTGCTGATAAAACACTTGCAATAATGAACCATGCCTGTCTGACCAGGCTATGCATCAGTCTATACATTGGATAGACTTCTAAAATGAAATTGTTGCATGCAACCTCACAACATCCAAAAATAGTGACATCATTTAATCTGCTTTGAGATAAACAGCAGAAGGCCTCAGCAATAACAGCCTACAGTGATAGTGTCCAATATATACCATGTTACTGATATTTCTGTAATACTCCAATATACTTCTATATATATATACAGAATATGTATACATATATATATATATATATGTGTGTGTGTGTGTGTGTGTGTGTGTGTGTGTGTGTGTGTGTGTGTGTGTGTGTGTGTGTGTGTGTGTGTGTGTGTGTGTGTGTGTGTGTGTGTGTGTGTGTGTGTGTGTGTGTGTGTGTGTGTGTGTGTGTGTGTGTGTGTGTGTGTGTGTGTGTGTGTGTGTGTGTGTGTGTGTGTGTGTGTGTGTGTGTGTGAGATGTGTGTGTGTGTGTGTGTGTACATTCACATAAGTCACTTTTGAAAAACGATATTGAAATTTTCACTGTATTTTCCCTGCCCTTGAAGTACATTTTGCAATATATTTTGGTAAATGAAGGCTGAAACTTTTTTTTATTGAGCTTTACTGTTTACAAGACATTTTTAGCATATATTTAAAATGTATTTTGGCCAGAAAACATGTTTTTAACACAGGATGTTACTACCATGTGTCTAATAGCCATGCTAATACCATAGTAGCATGTCCAAAACCCCTAGTACTTTCTGTAATTGAGACGAAAGAGCATTTAGAACACAACAGCATCCACACACGGGCGCGCGCGCAGCTCCCCCTCCTCCCCAGGCTCTTGCTCCATTATGTCATACTTACAAAATTGTCGGTTCCTCCGGTGAGATTGTCCGGGCAGAGCACGTAGAACGAGATCCCGGGCTCGGCGTAGAAGTCCAGCCGCCTCTCGTCCACGTCCTCGGCGAAGATCAGGTCAAACGGGTTCCCGGAGCACCATTTCTCGGCGGTGTCCACCAGCTCTTTGAACTCCATCCTGCCTGACGGACTGACGGCGCACCTGAGCCGCGGATGATGCTGAGGATGCGGATGCTGAGCACTAAGGCTGCGTCGTCATGGTGATCGCAGATGATTCTGGTTCTGGTTCTGCTTCTGCTGCGCTCTCACTGTCTCATATCGGCCTGTAGCTGAGTGTTCCTGATCTGGACCTGCAGGACCGGACCCGCTTCAGCCTCCTGTGCGGAGAACAACGCCTGTGCTCTGGCGGAGTGACGTCACGTGACAATCGTCTTCAGCTTCACAAGGAACCGTCTCTAAATAGACAGCCGTTCCCCCGACTGTGTACACAGCATACCTACTCAATATTATCCAAATATATCAATAATCATAATAAATGCCATCTCATTTTGATCTTGTATAAATGTGAATTATTCTTAACAACAGCAGCAGCAACATAATACAAACACTATGATAATAATTTAATCTAATTTAAATGTAAAAGCTTGAAATATATACGTTAATCACATTTAAATTGTATAGAGCAACATAAACGATTAATCGCGTTAATCGCATCCAAAATAAAAGTTTAAAAAAATACGTGTGCATACTGTGTATATTTATTTTGTATATAAATACAAACACATGCATGTATATATTTAAGAAAAATATGTTATGTTTATATATTAAATATATTTCTAGCCTATATATAATATAAAATATAAGAATATGAATATATAAATGTATATACGTGTAAATATAAAAAAAAAATATATATATATATATATACTATATGTGAGTAGTATATATATATATATATATACATATACAAAATGCACACACATATATTATGCAAACAAAAACTTTTATTTTGGATGCGATTAATCACGATTAATCTTTTGACAGCACATAATAATAATAATAATATTGAAACAGAAATAATACTTTCATTTAACTGTAATAAAACGAATATTCTCTTCTATTCTATATTATATCATAGTCATTACATTTAGAACAGTGTCTTTTAAGTTGTTGGTTGTTTGTTGCTGTTGTTGTTGTTAGGTTAAATGCTGTTGTTGTTAAGTTGCTGCTGCTGCTGTTGCTGTTGCTTGTTGCTGCTGTTAAGTTAGGTTAGGTTAGGTTAGTTAAGTTGCTGCTGTAGTTAAAGTTAAGTTAAAGTTAAAGTTGCTGTTGTTGCTGTTGGGTTAAGTTAAGTTAAGTTAAAGTTAAAGTTAAAGTTAACAGACTGAAGGTTAGAGCTCATGTTCATGAAAAGAGTCCAGTGCTATGTCTGTTCTGATCCATTGGAGGACGCCATTGGTCCAGTTTCGGTGTGTTGTGCTCTGACTGAAGCAGGTCAGTGTGATCGTTTGGAAACTGCTGAACCTGATAAAACACTTTACTACACTGATGTTTGTTCTTCATCTACTCATCTCTTTATTTATCTGATCTCTAGAAGAAACACTATTTTATTATTTCAATACACTGTATTTTTAGGACTACAGTAAAAGGTTTTATATTATATGAAGAGCAGAGTGTTACTAATAATTGAACTGTATCTGAGCATCAGTAGCCGTGTGTCTGTGTTTATGATGGACACAGAGTTTTTGTTTTGACAGCAAATAAGAGCAAACTGGATTGAACTAGGCAAAGACATTCACTGAATCATAATCAAATATCACTGTATTCGCTGTTAACATACACAGAACGGAAGTCATACATATTTATACATCATTGGAATTTCATAGTTTAAAAAAACTCTTAATTTACTGCATTTAGTGTCTAAAATATTGTTTGTGTGTCTTTGACAGGGTTGAAAAAGCAAATATAAAAAAATACATTTAAATTTTAAAAATGTTATTTTTGACAAAGAATGTCAAAGTACTAAAAGCTATTTAATTATCATGCAACATTAACATACATATGCCTTTATGCCTATTTCAATTCTCTATTTATTAAAAAGTGAATGTAGTGATATATATATATATATATATATATATAACGGATGTAGCTATGCCAGTAAGGGCTGTGTGTAAAACCTCACTCTCCTGACCTCAAAAAGAGGCGCTCTAGCGACTGACGCTAGAGGCTGTAGCCTTTGGCGTTCCTTGTTAGAGCGCCCGCCTCCTGCACCGGAATCCTGGGTTCGAGACCCGCTCTGACGAGTGTGGCAGTGTGGACCCGGGGAGTTACATATATATATATATACACACACACACACGCACACATATATATATATATACATATAGGCTATATAGCTGACCTCACACCTTCACAGCGTGTGTGTGTGAACGAGGTTATAAAGACACACACACACACACATGTTGGTTTTTATGGTTTACGGGGACTCTCCATAGGCGTAATGGTTTTTATACTGTACAAACTGTATGTGCTATTGCCCTACACCTACTCTACACCTAAACTTAGCCCTCACAGGAGACGGTGCATTTCTATTTTCCCTCAAAAAAACTCACTCTGTATGATTTATAAGCGTTTTAAATTATGGGGACACTGAAAATGTCCTCATAAATCACCTTCTCCTTGTAATACCTATGTCATACCCATGTCATTATACAAATTTGTGTCCTCATAAACCACATAAACATGCACACACACACACACACACACACACACACACACACATACATACGTGTGTGAGTGTGTGGGTATAGTTGCTATTTTTTTATATTTAATACGTAAAATAAATATTAGAATAACAATTAGATATGTTGCCTTGGCAATAATTGAAATAAGATAAGTTGAAGTACAAAAACTGAACCTGAAATAAAAATAATGCTACATTGCTATTAAAAATCAAACTCAACGTAAATTAGAGCTATAATGAAAGCTGAAAATACCTAATCTAACTATGAATAAACACTGTTCTATTATATAGATAATATCTCTCGGTGAGTCCGTGTGCGTGTGAACTGCAGTGACCCTCCCGCAGGACTGCGAGGGTTTGTACCGGAGGGGGCGGGCAAGATCTCCGCCGCTTCGCATTCTCCAGTCTGCCGGGGTTGTGTGTGTGTGTGTGTGTGTGTGTGTCTCGGTAGATGAAGCAGGCTATCTTTTGGATACGAGCAAAGATCGTACGCTTGTCTTTTAAACGCGTTTTCTGGATGTTGTAATGGAGTGAGCGCGGATCCGTTATCCCGGACAGAGACGCGCTTTGTTCGGCCAGTAATAGACGAATCACGTCTGCTATCGAAATGAACGACAAGGAGAAAGAGAACAAATCTGACGAAGACTCGGAATCCTTGGAGGAAGAGGAGGTCGACCCGAGGGTTCAGGTACAGAGCAACACAATCCAGAATTCACATCGACAGAACCATTTAAACGAAACCCGACTGCACTGTGTTAAGATATATGGATATGTATACAGGCTATGCTGTTTTATTTTTCCGATTTGTATCCAACTCTGTCCCGTTCATCCTTCCCGAAACCAGAACCGAAGTTAGACCGAGCCACCAAACTCGGATTGGATTAAAGCTCGATCAGATCGTATCATATAAATGCATTGCATTAGTAATAATAATAATAAATCCCCGACAAGGGGAACCCCATCATTACATCATCTGGTGTATTCTGTTACATTGTTGCGTTGTTTGTTACATTGAGGAACCGCGTTGACAATCATGTCATAACTCATTTTCCTCTGTAAAGCTCACGTGCACTGCATGCAGAATTAAGTCCTTTTTATAAGTGCAAGATTAATATGATGTGTTTTATTCACTAAAAACACTTAAAAGTGTAAAAAGTATGTACGTTTGTATGTACTGGGTTCAATGCTGGGTTAATACAACCCAATGCTGGGTAAAATATGGACAAGCCCAGCGGCTGGGTTACTGCCCAGAAGGATGGGTTAAACATTTAACTGTTGGTAGAAAACAACCCAGTCGCTGGGTTTGTCCATATTTAACCCAGATTTTTTTTAGTGTATGTATATATATATATATATATATATAAAGACCTAATATAAGTCATTCTCTAATGCAGTGACTTAGGCCTATAGACATTTCAAGCAATATTTAGATTAATTTATCCAGATGTATTTTCATCTTTTCTTCACAGTATCTATTATTTTATGACTTTTAATTATTAAAACACATTATTTTATCATACTTCTTTTTGTGTAATGTTTTGCTTCAAATGTCCACTTGTTGTACTTGCCTTAAAATAAATGACACTTTTAATGCATTTTAAACGATGCATTTCTCTTGAAAGTGAATAATTGTTCTGTATTAGACTGTGTGCTAGTTGTGCTAGATGAACTGGTTTTTCATCCTCCACCCATGAAAGAAAATAAACGCATGATGTTGTAATGAAAACAACATCTGTGTGTCATCAGCGTGCAGCTAGCTTCGCAGGAAAGCATAGATATGAGCTTATTCTCAGTGTTGGGTTACTCGAATAACACTTTCCAGATGTTGTCGGCCTGCTGGCATTCCAGGAGACTGCCATCTTAACTCCTTTATCTCCTCTACAGGGTGAACTGGAGAAACTGAATCAGTCTACAGATAACATCAACAGATGGGAGACGGAACTGGAGGTAAGCTTCACGTGCTTGTTTTGTGCTGTCACTGTTTTAGCTGAAGATGGAACATGTCTAAACGCTCAGCCCCGCCCCCTTCCGCCACTGACCAATAGGACGTTTATTTCATGTGACTGACACGCTTTATATCTGTGGAGCAGACAGAGGACATCTGTCCGAGTCTGGAGTTCACAGGCCACGGCAGTACTTTAAGAAGATGTTTGTCATTAACCCGGATGACTTTCTTCTCGAGGAGAAACACGCAGAAGTAATAGGCATCAGAAACATTCATTTCCGTGTTTTGTTTCAGCTGATTTATGATTTCCTTAGAAAAAGTACTGCGTTGTTTCCATGGTAAATAGATGGTGTCGATGATAATACCATGGTATGAAAAGTAAATTATTTTAGAGCATATCATGTTACTACCTACAAAAACAGTTTTTGTTAGTGTCAGCAATAATTATCAAAATACAGGCATAACCTATGTCTTCATTGTTGTCAAAACTCATGTTTGTGATTATCAGATTTTAATCTTGTAAAACACTTGTTAACAGGAATGAATCTCAACTAATGTAGAGTGCATGTAGTATTATAGAAATAGTATTATAGAAAAGTATTATATTAATGTAGTATTATAGTTTTCATATTTATAATATTTGAATGTGTATTCTTTAATATTTTTATATTAATATTTAGAATGTGTGGTTATTTATATATTTTCTTTTTAATTTGTTTAATTTTAACTTTATGTGCTTTGTCATTTTTATATTTTTTTAATAATACTATTTTTGTTTTAATTCATTTAATTCCTATTAATTAATAAAAGAGTTATTATAGTTAACTAAAGCTAAAGCTAAAATTGTTGTTTCTTGAAATAATAAACTTAAACTTTATTTTATTTCAGCTAGTTACCAATGTAACATTTCTCACCTTCATGAAGTGTAACTTGACGCACTAAAATAACTAAAACTAAAAATAACTAATAAAAATATAAAGACGTTTAAAAATGACTAAACAATTACAATTACTAAAACAATTACTTAGATACTTACTTAATACTATACCAATTACTTATTATTAGAACAATTACTAAAACTTCAATTAAAATTAATATGACAGCTGAAAATATAAAAACAAACTAATTTCAAATATTATTAAAAACAGTGTCTTAATGATATTAAAATAACACTGCAGTCAAGGCAAAATGTCTAACTTTGGTTTAGTTCGTTTTTCAGTATTTTATTTTAGTCTCAGTTGAATTAACACATTGTTTTTCAATAGTTTTAGTTTCAATAATCGTAGAATTTGGACATGTGTTTTTAAAGTCCTCTTAATTTCAGATTCAGGACTATTTGTTCCTTGTCAGATTGTTTTATAAAGTTCTCTGTATCTGTCCGGTGGTTGTTCAGCAGAATGAAGCAGGACGTGAGGAAGTCTAAATCCCTCTGACGTGTTTTTGTCATCGAGGTCCTGTGTGGAAGGATGTAGATGTCAAGGTTATTAAAAATATCATCCGAGCGACCGAACCCACCCGACGACAGATTCATTCAGAGCTGGACACCATATACACACGCACTTGCCCATCTTATGAAACAAACGTGATGCTTTCTTTAGCGTGAGAGGGAGTTTTCTGTCTAGAAAGCAGGGTGTGGATTCTTTCTTAACTGTGTTAAAGGCTGAATTGAGTTAGCTGAAGCAGCGCTTTTCAGGGAGCTACAAAAGGCTGATTATTGAGGCCTTTCATTGCTGTGAAACTGAAAAATGGACGCTCATAATTCAGAGAGATTCCTGAGCATCCAGTTCACGCTGCCTGGATATGATGAGCCTTTCAATGCACTGAGATTTATTCAGATTTCACCGACTGCATGCGCTGTAATTCACTCTTGAAACACAAAGACAAGAATTCGTCTGTCACTGTCTTTTATACAGTTGAATTAAATATCCATAATGCATCACAATACTATGACGTGCATGGAAATAGTGTGAACCTTAGACAGCACTGTTCACTGATGCATATTGCACAAAACAAATGCAATTTTTAAACCTGAATGGGCTTTAGGAGCGTGAATACACTTCATTAGGAAGCAAAGTTGAGTTAAAGTAATAGTTCAGCCAAAAATAAACACTAGCTGAAAATGTCCTCACCTTCAGTCCATCCAAGATGAAGAGGAGTTTGTTTCTTCACCAGATTTGGAGAAATGTAGCATTGCATCACTTGATCACCAGTGGATCCTGAATGGGTGCCGTCAGAATGAGTCACTATGATAAGTAATCCACATCACTCCAGTCCATAAATTAACATTTTATGAAGGTAAAAGCTGCATATTTGCAAGCAACAAATCCATCATTATAGTGTTTTTAACTTTCAAACCGTTGCTTCTGGCTAAAATCTGAATCAAGAGAGAAATCTGCACAGATCAAGCACCATTTACAAACCAAAACCGCTCTAAACTAGTATGTGGAAGGATTTTGATGTGAGAGACGACAGCAGATGGATTTTTTGGAGGATTATGGATTATGGACTCATATTTTGGCTGGAAAAAATAGTTAAAAACAGATTTGTTTCACACAAACACACAGTTTTAAGCTTCACAAGACTTTAACTGATGGACTGGAGTGGTGTCTATTATTGTGATGTTTTTATCAGCTGTTTGGACTCTCATTCTGACGGCACCCATTCACTGCAGAGCATCCACTGTTGAGCAAGTGATGCGATGCAATTTCTCCAAATCTGAGGAAGAAACAAACTCATCTACATCTTGAACTAAAGAACTACACATTGAATTTGACAAATTTGTGAGGTTTTGTTTGTGCCGTGAATTTTGAGAGACAGTGTAACAGACTTTGTTTGATATACTGGAGTAAGTGTGCATTTGATTTTAGATTTACTCATCCAAAAACGTCTGTTCTTTAGGATTCCCGGCAGAAGTTTCGTGCCGTCCTAGTGGAGGCCACGGTCAAGCTGGACGAGCAGGTCAAGAAGATCGGTAAAGCCGTGGAAGACTCCAAGCCGTACTGGGAGGCGAGGAGAGCGGCGCGTCAGGTGAGCTCGAACCCATCATCCAGTTCAGTTTGTTCATAGCAATGTGTTACACTGAAGTTTGCATGGTTTGGATCTTCTGGATTCTCATCTAAAGAATGAACACTTTAAACTTTAAGAAATATAGTATTTCGCTGATGCCAACAGGAAAGTAGGCTACAGCACAGAGTTATGCAATAAAGGTTTGGCTGTTGACGTAGAAGCTGTTGAACAGCAGGAAACATCTGAGGAGCGGGTTCACTGACAGACTGCAGAACTGGCTACGACTGTCCTCAGCTGGGTCACTTCATATTACTGCACCAGTATTTCAACACGGACACAATGAATCTATGTGCAAACTATGTGGACATGACTTCAATTTTTAGCTTTTAATAATAGAGTTTTTCTTGGCCACAAAGTAAAAATGTTCACCATACAAATAATATGCATTTTACTTCATGACTAAGGAAAAAAATAATGTTGCTTTTATTATTATTATTATTAAAATATACACTCACCGCCACTTTAATAGGTACACCTTGCTAGTACCGGGTTGGACCCGCTTTTGTCTTCAGAACTGTCTTAATTCTTCGTGGCACAGATTCAACAAGGTGTTGGAAACATTCCTCAGAGATTTTGGTCATATTGATATGATATCGTCACACAGTTTCTGCAGATTTGTCGTCTGCACATCCATGATGTGAATCTCTCGTTCCACCACATCCCAAAGCTGCTCTATTGGATTGAGATCTGGTGACTGTGGAGGTCATTTGAGTAAAGTGAACTCATTGTCATGTTCAAGAAACCAGTCTGAGATGATTTGAGCTTTGTGACATGATGCATTATCCTGCTGGAAGTACATCAGAAGATGGTACACTGTAGTCATAAAGGGATGGACATGGTCAGCAACAATACTCAGGTAGACTGTTGACTAAGGTAGATTAGATTAGATTAGATTAGATTAGCTTTATACTGAATGTCGTCAAAAGGGTGAAAAAACTAAGGGTTAATTGTTTTTGCTATATTGGCCAGATCTAATCATGATTTATGGTTAAATAGACATCTAAAATGTATAAAAGAGAACAAAAATGCTACAATATTTAAACAGTGCAAAGAAACTTCAAACAGTTTTACATTGTAAAGTTGCTTGAACCAATTGTGCAGTGCCGATCCTAGACTTCTGGGCCCTACACAAAACTGTGTGACAGTGAAAGAATGAATGAAACGCATTTGTCCGTGTTTCACTCCTTCTCGAATCGTGCTCGCGGAAGGCGCTCTAGAAACAGTATCTCTTCCTCGGTACACTTTCAATCCATGTTTTTGTTTCGTCTTGAGCATTTGTCAAGAGACTGTACGACATTCACGTTACATGATTTGACTAATCTGTACGTAGAGAGGATGACAGCACACTGCATTAAAATAAATGATCATTCGTGTTTTCATAACTGCTTGCCAAGCTCAAAAACTAAACTAAAATTAAAATACATTTGCCCCAGTTGAACTTCTCCTAGTCACATGATCAGCATCCACCCCAAACCCAGCCTGTGCTGTCAGGATCTCAGTAATGAACGACCTGCAGTCGGCGTACAGACGCGGGGTGATGTGTTTGCAAACAGACTTAGGCATCTCCCATAGATAGAAACGGCTCTGGAGAGAAGACTGAACACGACGTCCTTCTCATGTGTCTAAATGCATGAAAACCATTATTACAACATGTTTAATATGTACAAGCATCTGTTATTAGTGTCATCAGAATCGTGTGATCCCTGCTGCTTTCAGGCATGAGATTCTCTATATTATCACCTTGTGACAGTGATAAATCAACACAAACGTCGCACTCACGCAGTCATAAAAGAGCGTTTTATATCCAGGAGGTGACTTTGGTGAGAGAGCTCAGCTTCTGGCTCTAACTCAATTATAACGCCATCAAAACCCAACAGAAGAGGAGTGTTTACGATCACACATCTTATCAGAAATACTTAAAAAAACATTATTTGAAAGAAGTTTCTTATGCTTAACAAGGCTGCTTGTTTTGGATCATAAATACAGTAAAACAGATATATTTTGAAATATTATTACAATTTAAAATCCCTGTTTTCTATGTGAATAGCTATTGAAATGTATTTTTTATTCCTATGATCAAAGCTGTATTTTCAGCATCATTCCTCCAGTCTTCAGTGTCACATGATCTTCAGAAATCATAATAATATACTGATTTGCTGCTCAAGAAACATTTCTGATTATTATCAATGTTGAAAACAGTTGTGCTGCACAATATTTTTGTGGAAACATTTTATTTTCAGGATTCACTGATGAATAGAACGTTCAAAAGAAGCACATTATATTGTAACATTAAAAATGTCTTTACTGTAATTTTTTAACAATTGAATAGATCCTTACTGAATAAATCAAATCTATAATTGCGTTAGATAAACTCATTGATGTGCAGTTGATGTGTCAGGCTCTCAGTAGTAAGATGTGAGGATCCTTCAGACTGTCAGAAGCTCATATTCTCAGTCTATTTTTACACACATTAAAACAAAATGATCTGAGATGAGTCATGATGAGTGAGTAAAGTGCCAGCAGGAAAAAGACATCGTCAGCTATCTTTAAAAGCTCCTCGTAAAACCTGATTCATTTAAGCAGAAGCAAACACAGGTCATAAATAACAAGTCATTAGAGTTGTATTTCTGTGACGGCTGCAAGCATTATTACAGTCAAAAATGACCTTTTTACTTTCTTGATTCATGTTCTTGGTCTCACTGTGAACAATTGATCAAAACAATCAGTCACATCGATGCTTAATAATTCAGGTGGAGTATAACTATGTACAGCGCACCGATCTGCATGTTAGCTAATATGATTTAGTGGCTTGAGTTAATCTTGTTATGCATTATATTACTGTGTGTGATCTGTGTAAAGCCTCAAGCATCACTGTACACGGTTTGACCTTTTTACACTTACTTAGTGCTAATCGTGTGTGTGTGTGTGTGTGTGTGTGTGTGTGTGTGTGTGTGTGTGTGCGTGTGTGTGTGTGTGTGTGTGTGTGTGTGTGTGTGTGTGTGTGTGTGTGTTTTATAACCTCGTTCACACACAGACACACGCTGTGAAGGTGTGAGGTCAGCTGACACGTGCTGCAGTCTGTCATTGACGGCTGATGCTGCTGTTCACATGATACACAGACAGAACACAGACAGATGATGCAGAACAACAGCTGAACGAGAGCTAGCTATATCTCTGTCTATATCTCTATCTGGTCAGCTGTAGGTCAGTGGAGGTGTGGTCGTGTGCTGTGCTCTGATTGGCCGTAAAGTGGGCGATGGCACTCTAACTAATGGACAGCTGGCAGTACTGGTCCTGACCGTCTGTCTCATCTACTGACACAAATCACGGTGGTCTTTCAGAGTGATGACAGGACAGTTACACAAGACCAGCTTCATGTGATTGCCAGCACAGACACACACACACACACACACACACACACACACACACACACACACACACACACACACACACACACACACACACACACACACACACACACACACACACACACACACACACACACACACACACACACACACACACACACACACACACACACACACACACACACACACACACACACACACACACACACACACACACACACACACACACACATTATCATGGACAAATCAAGGTCAGACAGCACATGTTATGCAGTTATGACTGTAACTGCATTTGACTGGCTAAAATGAACACTAGTTTCCAGTCAAACCACTGAAAGTGCTGGTGCATCATCTCATATGCAAATGTGTAACTATTTTAGTCCATCTCTCAGCTGGACATTAACATATTCAAGAACTTGTTTGCACCTTTCTTTTCTGCTCTTAAAAACTGCATGCCAACATGCATTTCTGCAGTATACATTATGTATACTGTGCATAGTATGCCCATTTTATGCATGCATATAGGATACACAAATAACATGTAACATTTGCTGCAAATTGCACTTAGAATAAGACAGTCAGAATTATATTACCCACTGATATTGATATCACACCAATCATTTTATTCATACTATTTGTTCAGCATTGTGCAGTATATCAAATGCATGGAATATTTGAATGACCATCTACATTTGCAAAAATGTGCATGTGGATACAACAGAGAATATTGCATCCTATAATGCATTGCACTTGACTTAACCTTGTATTTATAGTGATGAATGAATCAGAAGTTTATTTTTTATTCATATTTTCTAGCCTTAATTAGTTTAGACATTTCTTAAAGTTAGACAAAAAGTTCTAAATAATATTTGTCATATCTGAGATAGTAACTGAATTGAGGTCATACGACAACATAGTAGTACACTAGTGAACTACATATGCTCTAGTGATACTAGTGTACTACTGATGTTGGGTCACTGTTTCATACTGCATCACATGCAATTTAAAAAAATAGTAGTCAGCATACAGTATGTTTAATACTCTAGTGCGCCGTTTCAGAACACTGTAAATGCTGAACTTCCTGTTTTTTCAGGATCCCAGAAGTGTAAATAGTGCAACTCAAACTGGAAAAGGTAAACATAGCTGCTCACCCGACTGATCTGTCAGATTGATATGTTTTCTGATTTGTTGATCAAGTTTGTTTTGCAGTTCAGGGCTTGCCATAGTTTTCAGAAAAAGCAAGAAAATGTAAGTTTATGTCGAGTTAATTTTGTTATGATAGGACAGTGGTCAGGGACAGAGAAACACAGAGAGAGAGAGAGAGCTTGGATTGTATGAATCATGGAGAGTTATGAAGAAAGAGCCGGGATGTTTATTCCCTGCTCCACCCAAAGGCCCTTTGAGCAGATGGAAAACAGTCTCAGTTTGGATGAGGTTGTGGAATTCCTCTGGTTTGTAAAGCATGCTGGGAGATTTACACTGTGGCTTGTGCATTAAAGTTCTTCATATGTGTCATATATGAGAGGAAGTTCATAAAAACCCCGAAATAATCAGACAGGAGGAAGTGTGTAGATTATTTAGAGACATTTAAATAAACATACTTCTACATTTTAGTGAACGCTGATAAAAACACGGGGAAGTTTCCTGCATTTAAAGGGGAGTTATTGTGTCAGTAGAGTGGCTAGTCTCCTCCGTTTCTTCAGCTGGATGAACTTGCTTTGAGTGGTTTTTAGTAGGTCAGACAGAGTTTATGGTATGCCGGGAGGATTCTGCATCTTCAGATGATGCTGCTGAGCTCATTAAATGTTAATTCAACACGATTTCAGCGAATGCCACTCATGAAAAACCCATCGGCCTCGTGTCTGACCCAGTTTGGGAAAGAAATAGGTCAGCAAAGCAGAAAGCATTCAGATGCTTGTGCTGCCTGTCAAAACATTATAACAGGAGGAAAAAATCGACCATATGTGCATTTCTGTCCTGTCCTCAGTCCAGACACCGAGAACTTAACGAGTGTGTGTGAACAGACAGACGGATGAAGGAGAGTGTAATTTTGACCGTAAAATGTCCTCGGCAAGTGTGAATCTTCCCTGACGTAACTCTAATCTGTCCTTACAGTGTTTACCTCACCTCGACCCTGTGAGAGAACGTGTCAGCTTAGAAACTGGGACTGAAGCACACACGATCATTTAAAGCTGCTTGAGCTCAATAAACATGAACTAACAAAATAGTAGCCATCAGAAATGGTGATAAAAACATGATCCCACAGATGCACATTTGCATATCTTTTCAGAAGAAACAGGAAGGAAACACCTAGCAACCACCCAGAAAGCCCTAGAAACCACATAAAAACACCCGGCAACCACCCAAAACATTCTATTCATCAAAGAATCCTGAAAAATTAAATGTATCACTGTTTCACAAAATATAAAGCATGTTTTCAACACTGATAATAATCAGAAATGTTTCTTGAGCAGTAAATCAGTATATTATTATGATTTCTGAAGATCATGTGACACTGAAGACTGGAGTAATGATGCTGAAAATACAGCAGCGCATCACAGAAATAAATTACAGTTTAACAGATATTTAAATATAAACGGTTATTTGAAATTGTAATAATATTTAATTTGATTTGACTGTATTTTTAGCAAGTAAATGCAGCCTTGGTGAGCAGAAGAGACTCTCTCATTGGGTCGTACAGGATCTTTAAGGTCTTTAGGCACGCGGGTCATCATGAGTCACATAACATCTTCTCCAGACCCTGCCGGACACACTGTAGCTCTTTGTGATTGAGCAGCTCTCTCAAAACCTCACTATTATAAGTGACACAGTGACTGGTTGACATATGAGGAGACATGCATCATCTCTCTTTATCTGTACGATGCAGTTCTGCATTATTCTGTGGTGCATGATGATCACAATTGGCTGCTGGTGGAGTCATTTGTATTTTTTATGTTTTTAATAGCCAATATTTATAGAGCAGTTTTCACATTGGCTAATATAAAGACTATAATATACACAAAAGTTTATCGTCAGTATGTTTTTTGTTTTTGAAAGAAATACTTTTATTCTGCAAGGATACACTATTAGAATGATTTCTGAAGTTCATGTGACACTGAAGACTGGAGTAATGATGCTGAAAATACAGCTGCGCATCACAGAAATAAATTACAGTTTAAAATGTATTTACATAGAAAACGGTTATTTTAAATTGTAATAATATTTCACAATATTACTGAGTTTACTGTATTTTTAACAAATAAAATGCAGCCTTGATGAGCAAAATACATTCAAAAATCTTACCGACCCAAACTTTTACAAGGTAGTGTACACATATAATATAATACAGTTTAATGAAAACAAATGAGACTTAAAGAAAATGGCTTAAATGAAAAACTCTGGGTAATGTATGAGTCTGTCCAGAGCTAAGGGTTCAGCGTCGTGCCCACGCAGACATGCCATCACATCCATGCGTTGGCAGTGGGCTCAATGCAGCTTTTGTTTACTGCAGTAATGCATTGTTTCATCGTGTTGAATGGTCAGTTCTGGACAATGCTCAGAAAGGTCAGTTCTGGATATGTTTGACGCTCATGAACTCAAGGAAACTAAGTGTGCCCTTCATCTGAGCGGTGCGTGGTGATGTCATCCGTCTGCTGAGGTGCACTACATCTCTCTCTACAGGTCTCTCTCCACCTGTACACTTCAGCTGAAGTGCACTACATCTCTCTCTACAGCTCTCTCTCCACCTGTACACTTCAGCTGAAGTGCACTACATCTCTCTCTACAGCTCTCTCTCTCCACCTGTACACTTCAGCTGAAGTGCACTACATCTCTCTCTCTACAGCTCTCTCTCTCCACCTGTACACTTCAGCTGAAGTGCACTACATCTCTCTCTCTACAGCTCTCTCTCCACCTGTACACTTCAGCTGAAGTGCACTACATCTCTCTCTACAGCTCTCTCTCTCCACCTGTACACTTCAGCTGAAGTGCACTACATCTCTCTCTACAGCTCTCTCTCCACCTGTACACTTCAGCTGAAGTGTACTACATCTCTCTACAGCTCTCTCTCCACCTGTACACTTCAGCTGAAGTGCACTACATCTCTCTCTACAGCTCTCTCCACCTGTACACTTCAGCTGAAGTGCACTACATCTCTCTCTACAGCTCTCTCCACCTGTACACTTCAGCTGAAGTGCACTACATCTCTCTCTCTCTCTCTCCACCTGTACACTTCAGCTGAGGTGCACTACATCTCTCTCTCTACAGCTCTCTCTCCACCTGTATACTTCAGCTGAAGTGCACTACATCTCTCTACAGCTCTCTCTCCATCTGTACACTTCAGCTGAAGTGCACCATCTCTCTCTACAGCTCTCTCTCCACCTGTACACTTCAGCTGAAGTGCACTACATCTCTCTCACAGCTCTCTCTCTCCACCTGTACACTTCAGCTGAGGTGCACTCATCTCTCTCTCTACAGCTCTCTCTCCATCTGTACACTTCAGCTGAAGTGCACTACATCTCTCTCACAGCTCTCTCTCCATCTGTACACTTCAGCTGAAGTGCACCACATCTCTCTACAGCTCTCTCTCCACCTGTACACTTCAGCTGAAGTGCACTACATCTCTCTCTCACAGCTCTCTCTCCACCTGTACACTTCAGCTGAAGTGCACTACATCTCTCTCTACAGCTCTCTCTCTCCACCTGTACACTTCAGCTGAAGTGCACTACATCTCTCTCTACAGCTCTCTCTCCACCTGTACACTTCAGCTGAAGTGCACTACATCTCTCTCTACAGCTCTCTCTCCACCTGTACACTTCAGCTGAGGTGCACTATCTCTCTCTCTCTACAGCTCTCTCTCCACCTGTACACTTCAGCTGAAGTGCACTACATCTCTCTACAGCTCTCTCTCCATCTGTACACTTCAGCTGAGGTGCACTACATCTCTCTCTACAGCTCTCTCTCATCTGTACACTTCAGCTGAAGTGCACTACATCTCTCTCTACAGCTCTCTCTCCATCTGTACACTTCAGCTGAAGTGCACTACATCTCTCTCTCCACCTGTACACTTCAGCTGAAGTGCACTACATCTCTCTCTCTACAGCTCTCTCTCCACCTGTACACTTCAGCTGAAGTGCACTACATCTCTCTCACAGCTCTCTCTCCACCTGTACACTTCAGCTGAAGTGCACTACATCTCTCTCACAGCTCTCTCTCCACCTGTACACTTCAGCTGAAGTGCACTACATCTCTCTCTACAGCTCTCTCTCCATCTGTACACTTCAGCTGAAGTGCACTACATCTCTCTCTCCACCTGTACACTTCAGCTGAAGTGCACTACATCTCTCTCTACAGCTCTCTCTCCATCTGTACACTTCAGCTGAAGTGCACTACATCTCTCTCTACAGCTCTCTCCACCTGTACACTTCAGCTGAAGTGCACCACATCTCTCTACAGCTCTCTCTCCACCTGTACACTTCAGCTGAAGTGCACTACATCTCTCTCTACATCTCTCTCCACCTGTACACTTCAGCTGAAGTGCACTACATCTCTCTCTACAGCTCTCTCCACCTGTACACTTCAGCTGAAGTGCACTACATCTCTACAGCTCTCTCTCCACCTGTACACTTCAGCTGAAGTGCACTACATCTCTCTCTCTACAGCTCTCTCTCCCACCTGTACACTTCAGCTGAAGTGCACCACATCTCTCTCTACAGCTCTCTCCACCTGTACACTTCAGCTGAAGTGCACTACATCTCTCTACAGCTCTCTCTCCACCTGTACACTTCAGCTGAAGTGCACTACATCTCTCTCTACAGCTCTCTCTCCACCTGTACACTTCAGCTGAAGTGCACTACATCTCTCTACAGCTCTCTCTCCACCTGTACACTTCAGCTGAAGTGCACTACATCTCTACAGCTCTCTCTCTCCACCTGTACACTTCAGCTGAGGTGCACTACATCTCTCTCTACAGCTCTCTCTCCACCTGTACACTTCAGCTGAAGTGCACTACATCTCTCTCTACAGCTCTCTCTCCATCTGTACACTTCAGCTGAGGTGCACTACATCTCTCTACAGCTCTCTCTCCACCTGTACACTTCAGCTGAAGTGCACTACATCTCTCTACAGCTCTCTCTCCACCTGTACACTTCAGCTGAGGTGCACTACATCTCTCTCTACAGCTCTCTCTCCACCTGTGCACTTCAGCTGAAGTGCACCACATCTCTCTCTACAGCTCTCTCTCCATCTGTACACTTCAGCTGAAGTGCACTACATCTCTCTACAGCTCTCTCTCCATCTGTACACTTCAGCTGAAGTGCACTACATCTCTCTCTCCACCTGTACACTTCAGCTGAAGTGCACTACATCTCTCTCTACAGCTCTCTCCACCTGTACACTTCAGCTGAAGTGCACTACATCTCTCTACAGCTCTCTCTCCACCTGTACACTTCAGCTGAAGTGCACTACATCTCTCTCTACAGCTCTCTCTCCACCTGTACACTTCAGCTGAAGTGCACTACATCTCTCTCTACAGCTCTCTCTCCACCTGTACACTTCAGCTGAAGTGCACTACATCTCTCTCTACAGCTCTCTCTCCACCTGTACACTTCAGCTGAAGTGCACTACATCTCTCTCTCTACAGCTCTCTCTCCACCTGTACACTTCAGCTGAAGTGCACTACATCTCTCTCTCCACCTGTACACTTCAGCTGAAGTGCACTACATCTCTCTCTACAGCTCTCTCTCCACCTGTACACTTCAGCTGAAGTGCACTACATCTCTCTCTACAGCTCTCTCTCCACCTGTACACTTCAGCTGAAGCACTAAAGTACAAGCACTAAAGAAAAGCACAAGCTGCTTTTAATATTTGAAGTTCCTATAAACCGAGTTCTCGTTTGGGTCTGAGTCTAAATAGTTTTGTGCTAAACTCTACAGAAAGCATCTGTGATTAACTTGCACTGGGTTTGTTGGTTTAGAGGATATAAATAAGATACAGTGGGGTGAGATTGAGCTTTGTGAAATATACAGTAGCCTCTTGTCCAAGCTTAGCAGAATATAGATTTGAATAATGTAAGAGGGATCGTCTCTAAATGAGCAGCTCGTCCCGCAGCGGTCACATGACTAATTAAAGCTGATCTGGCAGCACTGATACGAATCACAGGATTTAACATCGTTTCAGTCTCAGAAGAGACGGAGGAACGTGACATCACTGCCTTGTTATTTTAGTAGCACTATAGTTTTTATGAAATTTTGAATTTTTTATTTTATTTTAATTTTTTTATTTTTTTTTGTTAAAATTCTAGTAATTGTGTTGTGTGTTTGTCATTTTTATTCATTTTATTTATACATTTTTTAAATGTCTTATAGTTTTTTAGTTATTTTAGGTTTTCAATAAATTATGTTTTTAATATATTTTAACGTAATCATTATTTTATTTTAAGTAACCAAAAACATGCTGCATCAGCAACACTAATAATGTTTCATTGAGGGAAATTAAAAGAAAACAAAATAAGATCCAATTAGTTACTTTTATTAATGTTTTAAATTGTTATTTTTATATTTTCTATTTTACTAAGTTTTTATTTGTATTAGTATTTTAGTAGTTTATTTATTTTTATTAGTATTTTTGTCTGTAAAGTTTCTTATTAATTTTTATAACCATTTTAGTACTTGATAAATGATGCCTTTACAACTAGCTAATTAATTAATTATTTTTTTCTGACCCCACTGGCATATAGTTGTTTTTTGTTTTAAGCATATTTTTTTTTTGAAAACACAACTTAAGAAATCTTTTTGCTTCTCAAGGTTTAGATATTTTGGATACATAGCAATGCATACTTATATAAATACAAATGTGTCATTATATGGCTAGAAAAGACAAAATTACAATTCTGACAACTTCACAGCTCAAATACTATATTAATAATACACGTGCAACTGAATTTACAGATGTACAAGCACTAAAGAAAAGCACTTTTAATATTTGAAGTTCCTATAAACCGAGTTCTCGTTTGGGTCTGAGTCTAAATGGTTTTGTGCTAAACTCTACAGAAAGCATCTGTGATTAACTTGCACTGGGTTTGTTGGTTTAGAGGATATAAATAAGACAAGATACAGTGGGGTGAGATTGAGCTTTGTGAAATATACAGTAGCCTCTTGTCCAAGCTTAGCAGAATATAGATTTGAATAATGTAAGAGGGATCGTCTCTAAATGAGCAGCTCGTCCCGCAGCGGTCACATGACTAATTAAAGCTGATCTGGCAGCACTGATACGAATCACAGGATTTACCATCGTTTCAGTCTCAGAAGAGACGGAGGAACGTGACATCACTGCCTTGTTATTTTAGCAGCACTATAGTTTTTATGACATTTTGAATTTTATTTTTATTTTATTTTTTTAGTTAAAAATTCTAGTAATTGTGTTGTGTGTTTGTCATTTTATTCATTTTATTTATACATTTTTAAATGTCTTATAGTTTTTTAGTTATTTTAGGTTTTCAATAAATTATGTTTTTAATATATTTTAACGTAATCATTATTTTATTTTAAGTAACCAAAAACATGCTGCATCAGCAACACTAATAATGTATCATTGAAGAAAATTAAAAGAAAACAAAATAAGATCCAATTAGTTACTTTTATTAATGTTTTAAATTAGTTGATATTTTTATATTTTACTAAGTTTTTATTTGTATTAGTATTTTAGTAGTTTATTTATTTTTATTAGTATTTTTGTCTGTAAAGTTCTTATTAATTTTTATAACCATTTTAGTACTTGATAAATGATGCCTTTACAACTAGCTGAAATAAAACAAGTTATTTTATTTTCAATGATACATTTTTTTCAATGATTTTTAGTTTTCATTTAACAAATGTACCAATGTTAGTCATATAGCTGAGAAATATAAAGTCACTTAAATAACACGCATGCTTTCCTCGTGGGTGGAAACTTTCCAGAAGAACTTGCATGGGACTTTTATGTGGTAAATTTGCATCATTTATATGAGCAAATGAGTGATTATTGACAGCAGCTGTTTACTACTGTATCCTGGCAACACTAAGGAAGCGGCATCATCACTTATGTAACGTCTTAAACATGTGCTCGCTTGCAACTGTCCTCAATGCATTACAAGAGCTGAAGATATGAGCTGCACGCTGAAGGCAGTTTCTGCGGAGACATGCATCATGTATTAGTCTGCAGGGTTGCTTTAAGTGCTGCTTTCAAACGTTTGGAGAACAAACAGCTCTCTGTGAAAGCATCCTCAATCTCTGAAGTTTTTGTCTTCCAGGCTCAGGTTGAAGCTCAGAGAGCCACGCAGGAGTATCAGCGGGCCATCGAGATCCTCCGGGCCGCGAAGGAAACCATCGCTCTGGCCGAGGAGCGTCTGCTGGAGGAGGACAGCCGGCAGTTTGACTCGGCCTGGCAGGAGATGCTCAACCACGCCACACAGAGGGTGAGAGACACAACACAAGCCATGTAGTTCTTTATCTGTAGACCATGCAGTTCATTTCCTCTGGACTGCTCTGATTGGCTGTTCCAGGTGATGGAGGCGGAGCGAAGCAGGACACTCAGTGAAACCGAGCACAGAGAGACAGCGGCCAAATACAACACCGCCATCAGCCACATGAGACAACTGGAGAAAAAACTCAAACGCACCATCAACAAGTCCAGGTCAGAAGACATACGTCATACATTCACTACTGAGCACAAGTTTGGGGTCAGTATTATTATTACTTTTTAAGAAATTCATATTTATATTCAGAAAGGATGCATTAAATTGATTAAAAGTTACAGTAAAGTCATTTATAATGTTACAGAAGATTTCTATTTCAAATAAATGCTGTTCTTTTGAATTTTATTAGAAATGTTTGTTGAGCAGTAAATCAGTATATTATTATGATTTCTGAAGATCATGTGACACTGAAGACTGGAGTAATGATGCTGAAAATACAGCTGCGCATCACAGACATAAATTACATTTTACAATATATTCACATAGAAAACACGTATTTGAAATAGTAATAATATTTCACAATTTTGTATGTATTTTTGATTTTCTTTCAAAACATTAAAATCTTACCAACCCCAAACCTTTGAACAGCTGTGTATTTAAAATACAATG
This sequence comes from Gymnocypris eckloni scoliostomus, assembly GCA_027564155.1. NCBI lineage: Eukaryota > Metazoa > Chordata > Actinopteri > Cypriniformes > Cyprinidae > Gymnocypris > Gymnocypris eckloni. The sequence goes on from CM050421.1 coordinate 33,620,032, forward strand.
ATATTTTCACTCTCTCCTGATGTCAAAACTGTTACAAAACATTGAAAAACTCACACTGAATACGAAGACATAACGGCCAAAACTCAAAGTGTCTGAGGCGTTTACATTATGATCTACATGCTGTAATGGACATACAGTGAAGACTCCCTAAAATCAAGCTGGAACAAGTTCTCTAAGCACATGTTCTGCAGGGTTTGCATCATGAGAATTCACTATGTTTGAAGTACAAGGATTGTTCCTCTCTGATGGAAAGAGAGTGGAGTTCAGTGTGAGCATCTCTAACGGGTTCCAGATGTGTTCTGCTGTTGCCATGGACACCGGCTCTGCTCTAATCGCTCTCTCTCTCCCTCTGCAGGCCGTACTTTGAATTAAAGGCCAAGTATTATCTACAGCTCGAGGTACGCCAGCTTTTATTTTGCACAAAAATATTTTAAGAATGATTCATCCCAAAATTACTAAAATAAATAATATTTTATCTGAATTCAATTATGGCTAATTTTAAAACCATTAAGAATTTATAAAATCATATAAATATATTAGTGGTGGGCCGTTATCGGCGTTAACGTGCTGCGTTAACGCGAGACTCTTATCGGCGATAAAAAAAATATGGCCGTTAATCTATTCTCAAAGTTGGGATGGGAGCTGGGTCTATACTACGCACTATGATGACTTTCACCCTGATATTTTAGCGGATGTATACCTGGCCGAATTGCACTGTAGGGGCGAGAACAGTCTTGAACTAGAGGCTCATGATCCGTGATGGACAGATTGTTAACGGCTGGTCTATGTGGTAATACAATCGGACAGGACATCCAAGCGCTCACCTATCATTCATCAACCTCAAATATGGCTTTTCATCTGAAAGATGTATGTAGTAACAACTTTACATGGCCGCTCAATATGATGTTAACCTAGAAAATGTGCGCTATTGAAGTGTTTGTGTGGAAGCAGCGTTTCGCAGGACAGGCTCCAGTGCGCTCACTTGCTCTTAAAATCTCCGTAATTTTTGGTCATACAGATAAAAGTAGCCTAATACATCTTTCGAATCTGTAAAGACTCTACGTTTATTTGTGTGCACTCAGAATAACAACGAAGCGTTGCGCTTTTAAGCAAACAGGATGCGCTTTAGGTCTCATGTGAACTTGAGAATTCACTCCCGTGTCACCCTCTGCTTGAACCTGTGTGTATGTAACGTTACTGTGAAATTACCACATCAGGCGTGACGATGCTAACATGGATGCAGCTATGAAGCCGCGGGTTTGCTTCAGGAAAATTTATTTTTAAGAAGCTTCCCAATGGAAACTGTAAACAGTTCATCACGACCTCTTATGTAGGCCTACAGTTCAAAATTCATGTTTAACTGAATAAACAGTTAGTAAACACAAGTACATCTTATTGAACATAGTTTATTTAATTATCATCGCCAATTATCATAGTAGAACAGCTTTCTCAAGCAGCTTGTGATGCATTTTGGAAACAGGAGATGAGCCCCTGGTCTAATGCGCCACCTGGCTTGAGAAACCCGTTCTCAAAGACTTACTTTTAGTCATTATTTGGGTAGCACACATATTCTGAATGCCTTCGGCAGAATTCAAATGAGCCATTTTAATCTAGATTAATCTAGATTAATTCCAAAATTAATCTAGATTAATCTAGATTAAAAAAATTAATCTATGCCCACCCCTAAAATATATATATATATATATACAATTTAAATTGTGTAAAATAGTATTTTATTTAATATGAATTTAGTTCAATTGCAATAATTTGTGTGTTATTGTGGTAATGAATTTATGTTTATTTTTATAAATAGAAAATTGTATTACGGTATGTTTATATAATTTTTTTAAATACTTAAATTAAATGTAAACATAAACTCATATTTTTAAATGTATATTTAAATATATTTGAAATAATTAAATAATGTTTTAATATATTTGATAGAAATACAGTAATATGAATCACCATTAAAAATAATGGAAATTAATAAATAAAAAAACAAATAAATAAACAAACTATCCAGATACATTACATACAATTAGTAATGAGTAATTGTTTGTATTATAAAACAAAAAATTAGGTGTAAATATAATTAAAAATAATACTTTACAAATATTTTTATATATATATATATATAAAATATATAATTCTATATATTTAAATATATACAAATATTTTGTTATTATTATATATTTTAATATATTTTATATTTAATTAAAACTACCTTATGTAATACACTAATGAGAATCTCAGGAGAAACACCATTAAAAATTGGTAATTAAAAACAAACAAATAAAACATACAGGCATATTAATATGGGGAGAAATTAGTCTAATTTGTCCTAAAAATAATGTCACGGTGTAAAAAAAAATCATAATGATCCTAAAGTAGCCTTCATTTTCTTTAGTCAAAATATATATTTTCCTTTTTTTTAATATCAGGAAGAAATGTGAGTTTTTGGATGGTTTTAGTAATGCATGAATATTCTTTTTATAAACACAAACTAACGTGTGATTTTGATCATATGTACTGTCCATATGTAAATTGTCTGGAGCACGCTCGTAAGAATTTCACTCACCAGGGCACTTGTGCTGTGGTGATGTGACAATAAAAGTGATTTGATTTGATTTGATAATAATTGTTTGTGACCCGCTCTCCGCTTCTCCTTGTCCTCCGCACAGCAACTGAAGCGACGGGTGGACGAGCGTCAGGCTAAACTCACCCGGGCCAAAGCGGAGTATCGGACCGCCCTTCATAACCTGGAGACCATCTCAGATGAGATCCACGCCCGGCGCCGACTGTCTGCCATGGGGCCCCGGGGCCGAGGGGTGGGGGCCGAAGAGGACATAACCAACTTCAGCATGGAGTCTGACGGCATCTCGAGTAAGAGAGATCTCACTTTAATGCCAAGAGGTGTGATGGTGATTCAGAGCGAACGTCTCTCAGTTTGAGTTAGCTTCAACTGTGTCTGTTTCAGACGGTGTAAACAACCTTTAAGCTTTCTCATGTATGAAATAATGTGCTGAATAATACATATACTAATACACTTTAAAACAAGTATGAATTCTAATGCATCAGATTTTCTCATATTAAACACAATTCTATTTGTGAAATGTGTTCTTGGGTTTTTCAGGGCCACTGTATGAATTAAATCATTGTTTTGAAAGACAGAATTAATGATATGAACTTGTTTTGGATACTTGATTAATTTTACACTGCTATTTAATCAAATGTGAATCAAAACTCAACTCACTTGAGCTGAATTATGACATTTGAATTAGTCTAATATTTGATCAGATTTGCATCACAGACACTATTATTTTACTTTGAATTAAAGGCAAAACATGATCAGCTTCATGTTCATCCCAAAATCAAAGAAAGAAAATTACATTTTATATATATATACAATTTTTATTTTTATATATATATATACAGTATATATGCATATTTATTTCATATATGATAAACTGTTTATATAATATTATTATATTATATATAATTCATACATAAAAATATATTTCTATACCAAATAATATTTGTTTTATTTTTAAATATCTTATTTAAAGAAAATGAAGGCTAGTTTTAAAATCATTAAGATTATTTGCATTGTGAATGATCATTTTCATGACAAATAAGAATATGAATTTTGGGATAATTTTGAAAATAATTTAATTAATGTTTATTTATATTTAAAGAATATTGAATGTTGAAATATTATAAGAATATGTTTTAATACTGAACTGATTTCATGATTGTTCAACTTCACACAGTTAATGAACCGAGCTGAACCAGCACTGAAATGGAGCTGAATTATAAACTGCTGTCTCTTTAGAGCTGCTTTACAGCAGAATTTGAATTAGTCTCATATTTAATGAAGATTGCATCATCTGTTGAATACTGGGAAGGTGCTTAGAAACAACATCTGTTTAAAGCTCTATAGAAACGAATGTGATTCGACTTGACCTGTCTCCAGCAGGAATTGTAAATGCATTCTGTGTTTGTCGTTCAGTGATGTCTGTGAATCTGGAGGACGATCCTGAGACCCAGTCCACCTGCAGCACGAGCTCCACGTCTGCTCCTCTCGACCTGCCCTGTCCATGCACCTCATATCCTCCGCTCTCGTCCCGCCGTCCCTCTCGGTCTGTCCTGACCTGCTCCAGCTGCCGGGCTCGGGGTCTCCGGTGTTGGGCCCTCGTAGTGAGTGCAGCGGGGCCTCGTCACCTGACTGTGAACAGGAAAGAGGTGAGAGACAAAAGACCTTGAACTGGGAGAACTGTGTGGAGTAATAAAGATACAGCCCAACTAGCACATCTTGATTCTACTCCTATCTTGAGTGAGTGTTAAAGAAATGTTCTTGGTTCAATTTAAGATCGGTTGACAAAATTTGTGGCATAATGTTGATTTTCCACAAAGTTTAATTTACAGTGGTAGTAATTGGAGCGGATCTGTAAACCAGAGATATTATAGCTAATTCAAACTAAAACTAAATAAACGTTAATGTAAGAAGACAAACATTTGTAATTTTTCTTTAAAGATAAAGTACTAAAATAAAAATGAATACTCTTAAAATTAAAAAAGCATATAAAAACTAAAAATGACAAAAACACAAAAATGTTAACTAAAATTGAATTAAAATGGAAAACATAAAATATGAAAATAAAATTAATTTTAAATATTAATTAAAAACTATAATAATATAATGATACTAAAACAACATTGTCGTAAATTATAAAATAATAATAAAATGTACTCGTAAATTAGTTTTTTTTTGTAAAGTTGTATGTAATTTTACAACTTTGTTGACATAACAATATACTGCAAACTGTAAAACAGATTAATTAATACACAAATGTTTAATACAATGATACTATAATAATTGGTCCCATTCATTTTCCACTAGAAGTGCTCCATAACCTTTTGTGTGTGTGTGTGTGTGGTAATCAACATTATGCCACAATTACTGCATGTAATAATTTGAAAATATTTTAAGATTGAATTAAATGTTTAAAGCTTTATGCATTCATATGATTACCACTGTTTTTGATGATACATTTGTTAAATCATAAAGAAATCCAGAAAAATAAAAATGGACAATCAAATAAAAATTTAGTGTCCAAATTGTATTTAATTAGAATTTTTTTTTTTAAATTCAATTGATTAGACATGCTTTTGAATTTGATGAAACTTGATAAAACCATGAAATTGGAATTCAAATGATGGGAAATGATTTAAAAAGGCCCTACATTTGTTTTGAACACACATTCGATTCTCATCAGTTCTCTGTGTTCTCTAACAGGTGAGAGGGCAGAAGGAGCCGAAGTTAAACCTGAACCTTCAAACATCATCAGCAGTCAGAAAAGCTCACGCCTGGAGAAGAGCCTGCGTAGTTTATCTCTCCAAACCACAGGAGACAACGACACATTCACTGTGACCTCCAACACAGCAGCAGTGCTGCTTCTCAACAGTGTTTAAACTCAGAGACCCCCGAACCCGTATCTGAGGAGGAGCCAAACTATTACCATCTCAGACTGGTTTAACCCAGAAAAACCATGAAGTATTAGAATGATCATCAGCTATGAAGTGACGAGAACTATTGAACTTTTCCTCATCACTGAGTGGATGTTCTTCAGGTCTTCCTCAAATGTGTTGTTCGTGTTTTCTGTCCTTTGCATCTCACGAGCTGACTTGATTCATGTGAAGGAATGAAACACCTGATTCTCCGACTGATGAAGCTTGCCTCTGAAAATCAGCCCGTGTGATGCCAGCACTTGTGTGATGAATTTCCTCTTATCTTACTCTATGTTTTCCACTCCACAGGTCATAACCTAAAGAGGGACTCATGTAGTTCAAAGCTATATATTTATACTCAGCGTCTAGCTCGTTATCATGATGTTATTAATGTGTTTTCATGCCACAAAGTTCTTATTTGTGTAATAAACAGATGCTCACAGCACGAGTCTCTTATGATTTCACACAGTAAGACGTCTATATTACAAAACATGGTCTTGATCGTGTAATCTTGATCTCATCAGACCTCATAAACAAGGCCTCAGTCTCAAACTTAAGGCAATAATTCACCCATATGACACTTTCATGGAACAGCCATTGAATTTAACTTCCGTCTAGCATTATAAATGAGTTCAAAAATGTATTTTATTATCGAGTGACTACGTATAAACTCTGACAAAATGAATAGAAGAGGAAAACATTCAGGGGCGCACAAAAGAAAAAGGGAAAATGAAAAACAATGCATTTAAATGAAGACAGCAATAACCAAGTGAACAAACAAGGATTGGTTAGAGTAAAGGCATAAAGTCAATCAACATTTAACATTGTTGCCTATCGTTTATATCCGTTCATTTCTATGTATCGCAAAACAAAATGGATGGTTTGCATTCAAGAGAAACTGAGGAGATGTTTAATTCAGGGAGGAAAACTAGTCACCTTTATCCAACAATCATCATTTGTGTAAATCATGTAGATGTAGAAAATGTGAAAACTTGCTGCTTTATACATCAGTACAAAACAGTGCTGAACTTTACAAAAAGTAAATAAAAGCGACGTTTAAATGTTAAAAGGATGACTTTTTGATGTGCAATGAGGACTTTACTGGCCAGATGTGTTCCTTCCCCATTATTCACGTTCATCCTTTTCCACACTAATCAAAAACCACCTCAAGCCAGCCTAAAAACGTCTTTGTGAATTTAGAGGCGTGAAATTTGGCGTTTCCATCAATTGTTTCTGATGTAATACGTCAAAATATGCATAAAAACAGAGTGATGGAAACATATCTACTGAGTGATTCTCTGCTGCTGATATAATCATATCATTTCATTTGAAAAGTGTTTGTTTTCCACCAGGTGGCAGACATCTTCCACTTAAGCCAGTTTACATGGAAAGAGGATTTAAATAGGTTTAGGCTATAGCCCCAAATTATCAGCCTTTTGCCAAAAAATAATGATGACCAAATGAAAATGGGCTTATTGGGACCACAAGAGCCCCTCAGCTTTTACAGCTGTGTCAGCAAAGCACATTTTAGATTAATACTGACTGCCTTTATTATTGCAGGAAGACTAAAAATTAAAATAAAATATTTTTTTAATCACCAATACTGTTACAGTTTTTTTTTTTAACAATAATTTTTGCACTAATAGCAGAACTTTCATGTCACTTTTCAAAACTCTAGACACATAATTCACAACAGATGATCAAAATGCACCTTTCCCTTTCAAGGGAACTTGACGCTTTAGGGGAACGCTTAGCGTGATATGTCTTGAAGCACATGTGAACTCAATCCAGGTGTAACTGGGACGTGAGAGCAGGTGACGTCACGAACCAGGAAGCTATAAAGCCTGCCCAAACGAAGCCGTCACTAGCTTTGTGTGTCTTCACGAGCGCTCTGTGTGAAATTGTCTGTCTTATTTGGTGTTGTCTGTCATTACTTTAATACAAAGAGAACAGATATGGCGAGCAAGCAACGAGAATGTGCGTTCATCCCTGCCCGCGTTATCTATACACACATTCTCTGTGTTACCTGTTTGAGAAAGGAGCACGCACAGTCCGCGCTCGAGAGCACTGCGATGTGCTTCCCTCGCGCACGCTCCGATCCCGCCTGGCGTTCTTTCACAAAGAGGACGCTCAGGCTCGCGTTCCCCGGGGTGCCGAGGCACAGCGGAGGCTACAGTCCTGGGGTTCGCAAACGGATCTGTCAGCGGGGTTAGGGACGAGCACAGCCTTATCTCTGCCTTCATCTGACGGGTCAAGTGCCTCTTATCAGGGGTGGGAAGCACGCGTTGCGGTTTCTTCCGCCCCGATCGCGGCACAGACACGTCAACTATCTGATTCTGAGGAAGTAGATGCTGTTAGGGTCAATGCAACAGATACTGAGCATTCTCCACCTCAGTCTTGTGCTTATGAGGAGTTTATAGTACACCAACATCTCACTATTCCTCTAGTCTAAATAAATCCCGACATTAAGCCAGTGAGATCTATATCAGCACTGGTGGAAAGGCTTACTGAGCAGCGTGTTTACACACAATGTGTCTGCTGTGAGTCTATCAGGCTGCATTGTTAGGAGATCATGATGAGGTTGTGGTCCGTCGGGCCATAGATTTGTCTCTCAGGGCTATGGCAGCACCTGGTGGCCACTGAGAGACATGTATGGTTGAATCTGAGTAGCATCAAGGGAAAAGATCAAAACTTTCTTATGGATGCTCCTTTTTCCCCTCTTCGGTAGGCCCTGGATTAAAAGTGTAGTGCCCTAGGGTGACCATATTTGAAGTGCCCCCCATCTAAAAAAATTAAGAGCACTGTCAAAAATTCAGGAGCATATTCTCAACAATATATTTTTTGCATTTCCATTGCAAAGCAATATTTGACTCTTTAAAGTGATTTTAAAGTTTTGGATTTTTCTTTTGTAATGGCATTTTTTTTCTTTATAATTTTATTAAAAGTATGTCATTATGACAAATTCAAAAATCGATATTTATAAGATTTCTAATAAAAAAAGGATAAGAACAGGTAGAATAAGTTAGCAATCAAAAAATAAATCAATATTAGCTAAATAAGTGTCCACTACAAAGATGGCGCAGAAGAACACAAAAGTGTTTATGGGGGGGGTATTGCATTTTCTGAGGGCGTAAACGATCGTACGTGGTTTTCCGCACGTGCACGTGATATTTGTGTCCTATGATAGACCTCCTCGTTCCGAGCCACTGCTGTCAATCAAACCGTTTGTGAAATTATTGAGAAGATGTGAAGAACCTACATTTGCGAACTAGTCCTAGGTTTTTCGCGCAATCTTGAAAAAACAACCGCAGTGCAATTCTCTGGGCCAATAATGATCAAAACCATCTGAAATTTACCCTTTGGAAAGCTATAACAGGGTTCTTTGGAAAAGGGGCCGTCCAAATATACCCCAAAGCCCATAAAACCTGTAAATCTTCAGTTTCCGTATGAACTAAGTTTTGGATCATTTCTAAATCAAATCAGAAATATATGTTGGATGTTGTGAAAAGTCTTCAGCAGATCTGGGAGAACAAAAACACGACACAGAGAGGCATCATGGCTTTTATTCTCACTCATTTCTTCTACAGAAAACATGTCTTTATATATATATATATATATATATGGTACCAGAACACTCGTATTACAGGAAGTCCAAAGAATGACCAAATAAGGTAAAGCAGGACAGACAAAGAAGAAAACGACCCTTCCTCCACACATAGCCAAAGAGCCATGTGTATTCAGTGAGATTAAAAGCATTAACCTTCATTTATGTGCCGTTACATTAATCTATGCAGAAATTAAATCTAACAAAACCTAAACTTCATGAAACCGGTGATTCTAAACAAGCTAAGTTTCAGGGAGATCGGGCCACAGCTGGTGCTATAACAGTCAGAAACATAAAGAAAACTCATATTTCCATGGTAAATCACCTGGATTTAGGTGGTTATAGGCTTGATAATTAATGTTATGTCTTTTCCCTTATGTGCTTAAACACCTAAAGCACTTGAACCCCGGTAATCGCTGCTTGCAGCTATATATGTTATGATTAATATTATTATTATTAAACCGTGCAAAACATGGCAGCACATCAGTTAAAATTACAAAACTACAACATAGAAAAAAAGACACAGATACAAATGTGTTGCCAGGTTAACAGAAATAAATTACACATTTGCACCGTAAATATGTCCATGCTTTATTTTTTGGTAGTAAAACCATGGTTAATTTTCGTAAGGGATGTTGCCAGATTAACAAAGTATTTCCACTTAAGAGGACATGTAATGAATATATAGAGATAGTCTACACTGCTTTAGGATTAACAGAACTTGCTTTCCATATATTTGGCTAACTTTGAATAGAGAGGTCAGCCAGTAAACTTTTATTTATGTGAAATTTTGCTAGCAGAAAACACAAAATAAGTTATATTTTCCTACACGCTAAAATAGTTTTGTTGTTTACTGTACCCAATATCTGCTTTAAACACATTGGATCGCTTGTTGGGTTATTCTTTACATTTATTTGATTATTTCTATATCAATGCAGGCAGTCGGGTTAATTTTACAACATTTTTCAATGGTCGATCGATGCAAATGAGACAGATGCAGTGGTAAGATAATATATCTGTACAAGTTTACAGCAACACTAAAATATATTCTCACTCATTCAAAATCACCCAGAATATAATGTAGAAATGTGGTGTTATACTTTAGGTTTTATGTGCTGCTAAATATTGCAAAATCTAACTAATGTTTTAGTAAAATCATTACTAACTTAAAGCTCTTTTTGGGTCAAAATATAAGCTAATAGGCTAATATGAAGCCCAAAATACACTTCAGTTTGACACAAACAAACACTTAGGCTTTCAAAGTGTACTCCATTTGATAGTGTGATGGACATATGCACACTAGAAAGTTTCCTCCTAGTGCCTGTCTTTTCTCTCCAGAAGTTATGAGCAATAAAAGCGTATTTACACTGGTTTAAACTAGAATTGCAGATATCTCTTAACTCCCTCACAATGCAGGTGTCTGTTGCTGTCTCCAGCTTATCCTCACATTCATTTTCCTGTACTCTATCTATGCTTAAACCCAAAGTATAGCATGTTTTTCATGCCTATGCTAAGGTGTGGTAATGGTTATTTGTATTATGTGTGTACAGAGTACATTTGATGCATCAGCTAAGCTACTGGTTGATAATCAGCTAGCATTAAATGCAGTCACGCAAGTCTAACAGCCGATAATACGTTTGTTCTGTGCAGATGCTGTTTCAAGTCTCATAATCCAGGATATCTTGTTTGCTTTACCAAAACATTTATTTACATTTATTTAGCAGACGCTTTTATCCAAAGCGACTTACAAATGAGGACATTATAGAAGCAATCAATACCAACAAAAGAGCAACAACATGCAAGTGCTATTACAAGTCATGGTTAACCTAACGCAGTACACGTAGCAAGGTTTTATTTATTAAGAAAACGAGTATATAGAATATAGAACTAATAAACCTAGTGTTAGTTTTACAAGAAAAGCTAGCAGTTAGAGAATAAATATGAATAAATATGCATTTTATAGAGGTGTGTGTGTGTGCGTGTGTGCGTGCGTGCGTGTGTGGGCATGTTTATGTGGTTTATGAGGACACAAATTTGTATAATGACATGGGTATGACATAGGTATTACAAGGAGAAGGTGATTTATGAGGACATTTTCAGTGTCCCCATAATTTAAAACGCTTATAAATCATACAGAGTGAGTTTTTGAGGGAAAATAGAAATGCCGTCTCCTGTGAGGGCTAAGTTTAGGTGTAGGGTAGGTGTGGGGCAATAGCACATACAGCTTGTACAGTATAAAACCATTACGCCTGTGGAGAGTCGCCGTAAACCATAAAACCAACGTGTGTGTGTGTGTGTGTGTGTGTGTGTGTGTGTGTGTGTGTGTGTGTGTTTAAAATAAAATAAGGCCGATTAGATCAAATAAAATTAGAATAGAGAGTTTTAAAGAATAGAGAGAATTTATCAATTCGGTTTCCATTTTGTCATTCACATATTTCTTTATAATATAATTTCCAAAATTGCAAACCTGATTTATATTATATAAAAATATTTGTATTCTATATTTAGTTGTTTCGAGGTGGCACATCTAAGAATGGCAATCCTGTCTTTTATTACACTGCATTGCAGGTAAGAGCTTCAGTTTTTGGAGTCGTGCTATTTTCGCTATGAGTCGTGTGATAACAGACCGGTGTAAGCTGTTTAGTCAAATTTGAGTTGGGTGTTCTGTCTGACTTCTCTTGCATCCTGTCTATCTTGTTTATTCACTTTCCTTAAGGTTGACACGAGTTATATTAGCATTTTTGACAGATGAGTCTGCCTTTAAGTAGCTTTGCACACGGCTCATTTGGCATGCATTTTAAAGCCTTGCCAGTTGAAACTTTTAAGTGATTTTAAACTGTTCAATCCCAGTAGACCCAAAGTGAAGTCTATGTGAACGCTCTGAAACATGGTTTTCTGTGCTCACCTGCCACACAGCACCAGTACTGAATTGAGTTCCCTTTCAATAGCTTTTCTAGTTTTAATAAGAAGCAATGTCTGTTGAATTTATACCGTGAGGACTATGCAGTTTTTTGTGTTTTTAATATAACATTTGATTAGTTTATTCAATTTCTGTAGTATTACATCTGTTAGTTAGACCTATACCTGGAAAACACTCTTGATTTTCCTATAGCTTCATTGTTCTTATTTTATTATCTACTTATTGTTTAATTGTCCTCACAAATCTTTGGGAACGTTTTACTTGCATCAGTTAGGCTAGTATTGTTTTGTTCTGTGATATCGAAATTTGGATCAAGAATTGTGAAAATTCAATGGAATCTAAAATGTTGGTATAATAATATTTCCCTATTTGGGATATATATTGCGATCATGAAATAAAATTACTCACACTCACCCCTATATGACACATACAGATCCTTTTTAATAATTATATATAGACATTCGCCCTTAACCTGTTTTGCAGGTGGAAGGTTGTTTAGAAATATCAGCAAAGAAATATCATGCAATCATACATGTGTGAGAGCTTGCCGATAGTGTTCATATCAGTAAGTATAGGCAAAACAATCAGTAATCTGACATAAAAATGGGCTGACATGAAACTGCAAGAAACTTGTTCACTGTCACTGGTTTTAGCTGGTTGGCAAACTGAGAGAGCTGATGATCAGATCAGCTGGAAGAGTTGGAGAACCGCAGTAGAGGTGATCGTGTAGATCAGAAGTCCAGACAGCCATGCGAACCCCATAGGTGAAAGAGATACGCAATAGAAATGATGACCATGGATGTGCTGATGGTTGTGCCAATGGCTGAGCCATTGTTTGCACTGCCATTGTTGCCGTTGGTTGCGGTGGTGTTGTTGCCATTGGTTGAGTTGGTGTTGTTGCCGTTGCCATTGGTTGAGTTGGTGTTGTTGCCGTTGGTTGTGTTGGTGTTGTTGCCATTGCCATTGGTTGAGTTGGTGTTGTTGCCGTTGGTTGAGTTGGTGTTGTTGCCGTTGGTTGCGGTAGTGTTGTTGCCGTTGGTTGCGGTGGTGTTGTTGCCATTGCCATTGGTTGCGGTGGTGTTGTTGCCGTTGCCATTGGTTGCGGTGGTGTTGTTGCCGTTGCCATTGGTTGCGGTGGTGTTGTTGCCGTTGCCATTGGTTGCGGTGGTGTTGCTGCCGTTGGGTGCGGTGGTGGTGTTTGTGCTGATAATGTTGTTGGCTTCAACGTTGGTAAGACTATAGCTTGCAATCATTACAGCCACTAGCAGCAGTAGTATTTCAGTTTTAGAAGCCATATTCAGGTCTTTCACTATTGAGATGGGGCAAACAAGGAAATTAAATGATAATGTTCCACCTTTGCTATATACTAGTATTTTATAACTAAGACTCCTTTACAATATTAACATTACAATCACCTAGAAAACAACATATACAGTATATATATATCAGTCATACTTGAGACATGGGACAAAATATCTCCAGCAATTGTAACAATTAGTTTAAACAATTCAAATATTTTCAATTGTAAATGTTACCCCCCCCCCCCACACACACACACTCACGAAGTTACATGTTAGAATTTAGAAGTTTTATGGCTACTGGAAAAAAGCTATTCTGAAATCTGGTAGTTCTTGTTTTAACCAGACTATAACGCTTCCAGAAGGTTAAAGTCTGAAAAGATTTAATTCATGAAGATTGAATGATTTATATGCTATAACATGGACAAAAATACTGTTTAATTATGAAAATGACATTGTAATCAAAAGTAACAGTTAATAATATATCATATCAAAGCAAGGTTGTTTTTCAGTGACACATGCATGTTTCATAAGGTTTCAAAGTTGTGTCCCCACGTTTTGCCAACACCATCAGACATTCATTAAAATATAATAAAATCAGGGAATATCAGGGGCAGTTGTGTAATCTGTCTGCTAACATGAGAATGTGTTTTGAAATGTTAAACACATCTTGAATGCTGTTAAAGATAAAACTGAAATTATTTTACAGTCCAAGGTATAAATAAAATTTTGTTAAAAAAAGAGAAAATTTGGAGGTTTTATCAAAGCATAGCTCGGTAGTACATATAAGATACATAAATGTAGTTTCATTAGTCTGAGTACAAGTTTTTTTTTCTCAATTTTGCATCCTGTTTTGTCCCACTTCTCAAGAATGACATATATAATATAGTATGTATCTAATATATATAATATAGCGTCATATTTACCGTTTGCCACAGCGTTTGTGATCGTTCTCCGTGTCTGTCGATTCTCTAGAAGGATGTAAGTGTGAATGCCAGATGTGATCTTGGGCTTTATTTAAATATTACACATTAAATCAACAACCTTGCAAGAGGTGGAGAAGAGATATTACTGCAGGATGGAAGTGAATGCATTTTTTTTTATGATTCGTTTTGTCAGTCTCTTCCTCTTAAAGGGATAGTTCACCCAAAAATCTCAATTTTGGCATGATTTATGTACTACTCATCCTCATTTACAGCTCTGGAAAAATTTAAGAGACCACTCCAAATTTTCTTAAATTAGCATCACATATGCCAATTCCAGTGTCTGTTGAATTCCAACACAGGCACACCTGCTTAATAATTAGGTGATCACATCAGACAAATCTTATTTAACGAGGAAAAGTATAGAAACCACCACTGTGTATTCTGTGCATTTGTGTTCTGCATTGTGTTGTTTTCAAATTAAAACCATAGTGATAGCAATGATATCAAGTTTTGTGTGAGGAAATGAATTCTTCGGTTCTGCCTTAACTGGCTGAGTGATACAGTGAGCGTCAGGTTGCTTCCATCCATAACATTTCAAAGGCCGAACAAGGTCAAGCTGCAGGCCACGAGGGCGAAAATGACTCTTCACTGACTGCCAACTTATTCAAATGTCATTCAACAAACATAGGATCACATCATGTGACCTACAAAAATAATGGCAAACAGCAGCTGGGTTGAAGTGCACGGCGAGAACAGTTCGAAACAGGCTCCTGAGCAGGACAAAGCTAGAAAAACACCTTCATCAACGAGAAGCAAAGACGAGCCAGGCTGAGCTTTGCCTAAGACCAGGAGAACTGGACCTTAGAGGACTGGAGTAATGGACAAAATTGCCCCCTTAGACAGGTGAGAGTTAAGCAAAGAATTAGTCCTTGGATGGATCAGAAAATATTGGATATATATAAAAAACAGGAATAGGGCTCTTTTGATTTACTGGAGAACTAATAATCAGGAAGACTATCTAAAATGTAATGCACTTAGGACAGAAAAATATAAAGGAGGCAAAACATAATTTTATTAAATAACAAATACAAGAAAACAAAGAAGATCCTAAATCTCTGTGGAAGGTGGTGAATAGATTCCAATCAATTGGTGAATCAATTTTCTGCATCAAAGGTAGGTTTAGATATTGACAAAAATAAAGTTGCTAATACATTTAATTAATTATTTTCATTAATTGCTAATAGTTGATAAGCTTCTTCTGTCCAAAGGAGGTTAAGGGATTGATTTTGTTAAGAGATTTTCTTCAAAACAAGGGGTGTTGCCAAACAGTTTTTCTTTTGCTAAAGTTAGTGTAAATTAAATTAAGTGTCTAAGTCAACTGGGCTGGACGATATTCAGCTAGATTATTAAGAGATGCTGCGGATATTATAGCTCCAACTATTAGATTTATTGTTAATCTTTCCTTGGAAAATGGTATATTTCCATCTGATATGAAGTTAGCTAAAATCATTCAGTTTTTCAAAAAAGGTAACAGATGTGATCCTGGAAACTATCGTCCAATCTCCATTCTTAGTGTGGCCTACATCATTTTAGAAATAATTGTGTATAATCACATGAATGAGTATTTAACTAAGAGTAGTTACATTTATGACTTTCAGTCAGGTTTTATGAAATCTCATTCGACTGATACTTCTTTACTTTATTTAACAGATTTTATAAGGTAAATGAAGGTAAAATGTGTGGTATGGTACTTTTAGACCTCCAGAAAGCGTTGGACACAGTAAATCATCCAATACTTTTAGACGAGTTAAGTGTCATGGGTTTCTCATGTAAAGTGATAGCCTGGTTTAATTCTTATTGATCTGAGAGAGTTCAGAGAGTAGAAATTGATGAGGAAACTTTGGTTAAAAATGGAGTCCCTCAGGGAAATGTTTTAAGCCCTCTTTTGTTTCTTTTTATACATAAATGACATGCAAGCAGTTTGTAATTTGTTTTTATATGCTGATGATTCTGCTTTATTCATTTCTGATAAGGTTGTTGGTAGGATACAAGTGAATTTAGGTAAGGAGCTACCGATTATATCCTGTATAATTGAGTATGTGACGAATAAAAAAACCTTGAGCTTTGTAAGCTAAGAGACTGGCTCTCGGAAAACTAACTGATGTTGCATTTAGGTAAAACGTAATCTATTTTATTTGGGTCTAAACTAAATTTTGTGTACTGAGCACAATGCCAAAAAGCTATCACCCAAAAATGGACTGTCTATGGGGTCAAAGATCTCAGATTTTATCAAAACATCTTAATTTGTGTTCTGTGAATGTCAGAATTTGTTTGGGATTGGGTGAGTAATTAATGACAGAATTTTAATTTTGGGTGAACTATCCCTCTAAGCAAAAGTCCAATTTTTTACCCAAATATAGAACATCAGACCATAACTTCACTCTACATACCCTGATGGACAAATACATGAACCAAAGCAAAATCAATATATTTGCTTGCTTTGTAGAGTTCCAAAAGGCCTTTCAGTTTGGCATTGATGACTGCTGTGTCTCGAATTGAGTAGTTTATATGTAAAGAAAAAAATGAGATCGTGACTGCCATATGCATTTTCTCCTTAAGCTGAATACCTTCCTCTAGTGTTGTATACCAGTCAATGCACCTAAATAATACCTGTAGGGTCCTGCTTAAAGGCATATAGTAGTCAGGTGCCTGCCTGCCTGTTAATACAAACAATTGTCCAACCGCATGGCGGCAGATTGCTTTGTGAGAGCGAAAACAAGAAATGGAAACAAATGGATTATACTTAGTTGAAGCGTGTAGACTGGATGGATACTGGCTGGCACAATATTATAAAAACAATGTATTCAAAAAATCCAATCGTGAAATAATTGAGTTTGATGGTTGAGTTGCTGGTCACTGGTTGGGCAGCGTGTGGCACTGGACTTCAATATTTACATTAATGAACCGGCGAATCAACTCCTAGAACAATCAACAGCAACTGACCTCACACTATACAACTCGGTAGCACTTTATTTTACAGTCCTGTTACTTATGTGCACGTTATGTTCTTATTTTAGTAATTACAATAGCTAGGTAAAAACTAGGTACTTACCCTGCACTGTAAAAACTAAAGGTGCCTCAGATATACGTACTCTTTTTCTCATAATAGGGTTCCTGGAGGAACCAAGACAGTCTTTGCAGTTCGTGCAGGGACTCAAACCTATACATGCGTATACCCTCACAAGACTGTGATGATGCATTTCAGCGGTCATCAGCATCGTAAATCCTCTTTTTTAAATTATGTACATTATAACACTATACTTTGTATTATATCAAATTACAAAAGTTATCAGTCTCTCTTTTGCTATTTGTTATATTTGTGGCACTCTCCCATTCACTGCTCTCAAAGTTTACCTAACTATGACGACTTCCGCTGCTGAGAAACATGGATATGTGAAGGTTTATTAAGCGACATACAGCTATCTGAGGCTTATCAAGTTCATAAATGTCCTGTGTGAATGTTCCCAATCAGTGACCTCCATTTAGAACAGGAAAGAATATGTTACAAATGATTGCGCTGTACAAATTTTTTCATTTAACTTAGTAATTTAAATTGTATTATTTTTGAGGTGCATGAAATGTGTTTTAAAGTTCTAAGATATTTGAGTCACATGAATGTGTTTATAACAATATTAACACTATTGTGTTTACATGAATGGGATTGTAATGTACAGTATTGACTATTTAAGGTAATTACTTCAAAATATGGATATTGTTGCTTATCAATAAAGAATGTTTGAGATGCATTTGTTTTAGTTTTTCAGTTTCTTTATTAAAATTATAAAAAATGTCAATAGCAGGAAAAATAAACTAGTGGGGGGTGCAAATATTAAAGAACTGAAATTAGGAAATGGTGCCTTGATGCACCCGAAGTGGTTCCTGACCATTCTTAATAAAAGGGTTCCTCCAGGAACCGTTAATGTTCCTCAGAGAACCACCCCTTTTAAAATGGAGGAACCTTTAGTTTTTACAGTGTCAACCTACCCCATGTAGTTCCCTTATATCACCAGTACTTTATGTCGGTACACTGTAAGTACACATACTGTAAAATAAAGTGCAACCAAGATCTTGCTGTTTGCATATGATCTGGTCCTGTTGTCTAAGAAAACAGACATCCTGCACAAGTTCTATCAGACCTGGGCCGTGACTGTTCATCCAAACAAAACTAAAGTACTAGCTTTCCAGAAGGGACCCAGATGTCAGGGAAACCCTTGGTTTGACCAACATTGAATATGCCACAAACCACACATAACTTGGGCAACTGGTAAGCTAAATTTAGCTGTGAATGAACTGACATAGAAAGCAAGAAAGACCTTCTACACCATCCAAAAAGCTATCAAAATTAAAATACCAATCAAGATGTGGCTCAAAATATTCAAATCAGTCATAGCACCTATTGCATTTTATGGCAGTGAAGTGTGGGGTCAGAATTTGATCACAAATGTGAAAAATAGGACAAAATCCGATTGAAGCCCTGCCCAACGCAATATTGTAATGCATTACTTTTAAAAGTAACTTTCCCCAACACTGATCATAACATAAAATTACTCATAGCCCACCCCTACATGACACATCATTTTTTATTATTATATATAAACAATTGTCCTTTACCGTCCTGCAGGTGAAAGGTTGTTCAGAAATATCAGCAAAGCCAACAAAAGTGTTTTCTGATTTTATTCTTTATATGAAGACTTCATGATCATACCTATATATTTTCAAGAAGAGCTGAGGATCAGATCAGCTGGAAGAGTTTGAGAAGCACCGTGGAGGTGATCGTGTAGATCAGAAGTCCAGGAAGCCCCACGATCTCCGCTGGTGAAAGAGATGCTGCTGTAGAATTGAGTTTGATGGTTGAGTTGCTGGTTGTGCCGCTGGTTGTGCCGCTGGTTGTGCCGCTGGTTGTGGTGCTGGTTGTGGTGCTGTTGGCATTGGTAAAGCCATAGTCTGCAACCATTACAGCCACTAGCAGCAGTAGTATTTGAGTTTTAGAAGCCATGTTCAGGTCTTTCACTATTGAGATGGGGAATATAACCAAATTAAATTATAATTTTCCACCTTTTTAAATGTTTTTAAAGTCATATTCTATATAGCCTACTAATATTTTATAACTAAGACAGATCCCAATATAACTACATTTAATACGATCACTTGGAAAACATACTCGTGTACATATAAAAGAGACACATTTACCGTTTGCGATGGAAGTTTGTTCTCGGTGACTGTCAGTTCTCCAGATGGATGTTAGTGTGAATGCCAGACAGGAACTTGGGCTTTTATTTGAATATTGTGCTTTACCTAACACCCTCGCAATAGGCGGAGATATGATACTGCAGCAAGATGGAAGTGAATACATTTATTATATGTTTTGTCAGTATCTTTCCCTTAAAAGGGATAGTTCACCCAAATATATCAATTCTTTCATCATTTACTCATGTCATTCCAAACCTATTACTTTTTCTTTTTTCTGTGGAATATCAAAAATATATATTTTTAGGAACTTTGGATACTATTGACTTGAGAAAAATAAAAAACGTTTTCAATATTCAATATTTTTGTGTGTGTGTGTGTTCCACAGTAAACAGTAAGTCATACAGGTCTGGAAATACATGAGGGTGAATAAATTATTACTTTTATTTTTGATTTACACTTGAAAAATTTGTCAGATTAATTATCTTGATTTTAAAAGCAAAAGTTGTATTGATGTATATAAAAACAATAGGACTTGATGTGATGGTAATCTTTCACATGAATTTGATGTATCAGCCAGCAATACAATACATATTTATGTATTAGTTATTAAGGGAATTTGGCATTTCAAGGTATATTCCATCTGCAAAGTATGGAAGCCAATTTCCAGCACTGAATAAAAAAAATTAAAACGGCTATTTTGTCTTTATAGCTTTAAATTACAAGTTTCTCACAAAGAAAAAAAAACTGAAAACAGGTCAGAATTGTGAGTTTATATCCTGCAATTCTGACTTTATAACTTGCGAGTTTATCTCACACTTCTGAGGAGGAAAAAATGTCAGAAATGTGCAAAAAAAAAACGATTTAGTGGAGGAAACAACATTTTGTCATTGAACTGGTTAGTCATGACTCATGAGTTGTTAACGATCTATGTGAAACCTGCTAGAAGGAAGACCATTTGCATATCAGGTGAACGATCATATCCATAACATCTTTGAAGGCCAACTCAAATGTTGTTCTTTGGTTATTCATTAATACTGTTACAGTCAAAGATAAAAAGGTTTTCAAAAAAAGAAGTGTAATGCTTTACATTTTTCCATGTTTTTTGTTGTTGTTGTTGTTTTTACATTCATACATTTTTACAGAAGACACCCACTAAAATGTAATTCAGACGTAATTCAAATGTAAAACAGTTTATAAACCATATATACCAAATCTTACCAGGCATGTTTAGAACAAGAATCAGTAGATGACAATAAAGGTAAATAGATTATTTAATAGATGATTTAATGACCACTAGGTTTTACCCATTTGTCAGCAAGAAGTTGAAAGAAAGTGACTCATCTTAAATATATACATTTAATATAATCACATATTGTTTCTCTGTTTTTAATAAGTACAGGTCAGAATAAGTATATTGTTCCATTTTTACACGAATATATCTGTTAATCTGAATGACATTTTGCCAAAAAAGGAGAAGAATATTGTTCCCATTATTGCAGTGTTTAGTACTGGTCTGTATCACTGAATTAGTCTTTTAATACATTTTAATCAAAATTAAAGTCTGGACCATTTCACTGAATGACAATTCAGTTTGGAACATTATTTCACCCATTTTTGACATTTTATTTTCCTTCGTTATTTTAGACATGACCCTAAAACAACAACTGTGTGCTGTGTTTTTACTACAATTGACCTATTTACTCGTATAGTTGAGCTCAGTTCATGAAGTCTGAATCAATGATCTTTACTGAGCAGAGGAAGATAGTCAGTAGACAGAGGCAAGAAAAACTTTCTAGTGGTTTCAAGTGACGCATAACCCATCCGTTAACAATGTGCTTTTGTTTATTATATATATGTTTATACAAATGCATGCAAATATATTAAGAGGAAAGTGCTAATGTAAAAAAGGTTTCCAGTGTTTATTTATGTCTCTCAGTCACCAGACTCTGTCCTGGAGGGCTGGTTCCTGCAAAGCCTCAAAACACCTGCCTGGACGTTTCAAGAATACCTAGCAAGACCTCGATGAGCTAGTTCAGGTGCGTTTGATTAGGATTGGAGCTAAACTCTGCAGAGGATCCAGTTTGGTGACCCCTGGTCTATGTTATGAAGTATGAAAAACATGCCTCACATCAACCAATAGAATGGCAGTTTACGAGTGACGTAATGTTACATAACATCAATGCGCTTTTGTTTATACTATATTTATATATTTTATACAAATTCATGAAAATGTTCGAGAGGGCATACTAATGTACTGCATCTCAGGAGAAATAATCAGGGCCAGGGAGCGACATGTTTTTAACTTCAGAGAAGATTATGGATGTTTACTAACGCAGAGTCTCAGGTTTATTTAACCAGTCCAATAAAACCTCTTGATACCAGATTTTGTAATGACTTATCACTGACATGAGCTTTTGGACAAACTTTTCCGCAGACCATTTAAACAGTTACAATATTTAAATTATGCCTAATTAAATAAAAATGCACCAATTTGCAAATTATACTTAAATGGTATAGACCTCATTTTATAATAGTGGCCTAGTTCAAAACAGTGTTTACATAAGCATGATAAACAAGTAAACTTTACGTTTATTATTCATAAATATTCATTTATATATTGCTCCCTGTATTTCATATTGTATTATTATATCTATATGACTGTATAATATGCTTTTCAAAATGATGAGATCTATATCATAAAATTTTAGATATTAAAAGTTCTGGAGCTTGACCCCTCTGTCCTCATTCAGGACCGTGACAAGTCTGCTTACAGATAGGAGGGTAAAGAGCTGTCTGTCTGGTGCAGTACTAAACAACCTGGAGCTCAACACGCTCAAAACAGTGGAGATGATCGTGGACTTCAGGAGAAACCCCCCCGCTCTCGCCCCACTCATAGACAGCACTGTGACTGCAGTGGAGACATTCGAGTTCCTGGGACCCATCATCTCTCAGGATCTGAATTGGGGCACTCACATCAACTGCAATGTTGAGAAAGTTTAAGTTTAAGCAGGTGATGTCAGACTTTGTTTCCCTGTGTCTTGTATCTCCCTTCCTCTCGTGCCCAAATATGGTTCTTCCTGTTTCCTGTTCGTTATGAGCTCAGTTAGTCCCAGCCTTGTGTCCTGATTATGTTCCAGGTGCGTCGAGTTAGCTCTGTCTATTTATAGTCTGTTCTGCTACAAAACCAGGGATCAGAAGACTACAGAGAACAGTTCGGACAGCTGAGCGGATTACCAGTGTCCCTCTGCCCACCCTCCAATAACTGTATACATCTATAGTGAGGAAAAGGGATCAGAAAATCACTCTCCCTCACATCCAAGTTATCCCCTTTTTGTACTTTTGCCATCTGGCCGGCTCTACAGAGCCCCAATTATCAGGACAGCCAAGCACAAGAACAGTTTCTTCCCCCAGGCAATCCAACTTATGAACAGTTAAATGCACCCCGCACCCCCCCCCCCCCCATTATGCAATAACAATGTTCAATGACTTATATATATATTTACCACCACCTCCATCCCTGCATCTCCTTCTATAGCCAACTGTGTATACAATCATTTATGTTTCAAATTATTTTTCTTGTTTGTTTATATATACATGTGTATTTTTTATTCTCATCTTGTTTTTATTGTCTGTGTGTCGTTGTTGTCTCTGTGAACGGGAAGCTTATGACACTAAAACAAATGTCTTATATGCACAAGCATACTTGGCAATAAAAGCTCTTTCTGATTAAGACACTGAGGGGCGGGACAGGGTGTGTTGTCAGTACGTTTCTGAATCATTGAATTTGTCATCATGAGTTGCACATAAGCTAGTTGAGCATTTACAGTATTTAAAAACATATTTAGTACATTTGATATTTAAATATGGAATGCTAAATTTGGTAAAATGATACGAAAAGGAGAAAATAGAAATATTAAATACACATAAGAAACAATCAGTGCATGGATGTAACAAGTCAAAGCTGGAGTGCATAATTAAGTTATTATTATTACAATTATTTTATTATTAAACGAAATCATTACATTTATGCACTGAAAAAATGACAAACCTCAACATTTTGTTTGACTGTTTTTGAATGAAATATCTTCTGCTCACCAAGGTTGTATTTATTTGTTCATAAATACAGTAAAACAGTAACATTGTGAATTTATATTTAGTAAAAAAAATTATTTTGTATAATTACAAAATGTAGAATTTTGTAATTGTATTACAATTATTATTACAATTCAGAATAACTATTTTCTGTTTGGATGTAGTTTAAATGGTATTATTCATTTAATGGCAAAACTTTACTGTCACTTTTGGTCATTTTAATACAAAAACTAAATCGATATATTTTCTCAATGAAGAGAAAATTAGATAATTTTTTTAAATTAAATTATTAGTATTATTTTTGGTATTTTGCCATGTTATTTTAGCATTGAGATGTTATTATACTTATTAAAAAATGTATTTGATTTTATTTAAAAAAATTAAAGTTTGAATAATTTTGCATTTTTGCCTTTTTTTCATTTATTTCGATTTCAGTTTAATTTAGTAAAGCAAGATAAATTAAATAAAATTGAAAACAATAAAAAAATCAAATTTGGAGAAATATATTCTTTCATATTTGATTTTATTGCAGTTAACGTTTATTACAAGTAACACATTTGCATGTTTTTATTTGTAGTTCTGGTCAATAATAATGTAAAACTTCAAAAGTGTCTGTTTACGCTACAGGCTGTGATTTGAATCGTTCATCGACACTGGCTTCTTTGAGGAGGACAATGAATGCAAAGAGCAGATGCAGGACTGAAAAGGGAGACACAGGGCCCAGAGGTTGAAATGGGCCCAGAACGATGTTCTTTGGGGGGCCCATAGCATAATCCGAATTACTAGCGGCGTCACTGTGTGAGACTATCATGTGTGTTGGTGTAAATCAGTGTGTGAGCGTGTGTTTGGCACCTCACTGCAGGCCAGTGAGCATCCGGTGACGTCAAATCAGCTTTAGCACCTCTGACAAACACAATCAGCACCTTACATCACTATCAGCAACACGTCCATGATCACAGCAGCTTCCTGAACAACAACACATCTGCTGTAACGACACGGACATCTGAAGGACACTCTAGCGCCACCTTGAGCCAACGCAATGCAATAACACACCAGGAATCTGTATTCATATATCATTTATTAATATGAAAACTATTTTAAAACACTTTGGTGATTAAGAGCTGAAATAAAATACAAAATAATATTAGATAAAAAACTAATTTATCTGAACATTCGAAATGTTGCCTTGGCAACTAATTAAAATAAGATAAGTTAAAGTACTATAATAAAACTAAAACTGAAGCTAACAGATATATAAATAATTTAATTTTTTTTACAAAACTCATGAAATTACTGAAACAAAAGTAGAAATATAAAAAAACTAAACTAACAAAATGACAAAAACACATAAAATTACTACAACTGAAATAAAAATGTAATTATAATACAAATGACTAAAACATATAAAATTACTAGGGGTGGGAGAATAAAATTGATCCATCATGCATCGCCATTCTCTCTCCAACGATTCTGGATCGATTCTGAGAATTTCAGAATGAATGAATCTATGATGTCATGGTAAAGAATAATCACTCAGTTCTTGAATGGAATACGTTCAGATAATCTTAAATACTGAAAGCACTCTTTGTTTGTTGTCTATGCTCCTCTTTATTATTTGCTACTTGGTTGTATGTTTTGAAGTTATATTAGTTAAAAATTCTTTACATACAACTGTTTTCATAATTGTTTTATTTGTAATTGTTACGTTCCGTGTGTGTTATATATGTGTATACAATATATGTGTATATTGTTCTGTTTCTCGCTCTCCTGTCTTTCGGTGTTCCCAGAGCCATATAGAGATATCTCTATATGGCTCTGGGTGTTCCTTTTTGCTCCGCTTCTAGGTCGGTGTTTATTGGCTGACTCGACTGCCAATCATCATTCTGACGTCATGATGTCTGCCAATCAGCTGGCGTGTTTTATTTTCATATTTCTTTTTGTTAGTCAGTTTAGAGGTTAGTATAAGGATTGTTTTGTTTTGTTCATTTCTTTAATTTGGGTGACACTCCTATTTCTTTTTCGTGCTGAATTCTATATTTTCTCGTTTTTGTAACTTTATATTTTTCCTCAACGCAACCAGTAAAGACTTTTGTGAATGAAAAATCACTTCTCGGTATCTTCATTGATCTGCACCACACCCAGTAACAGTTGTCTCACATAAATGTTACGGTATCATCCCTTTTTAACATCAGGCACGTAACAGTAATTATTTTAAAAAGTACTTCATTACTTATGTAAGGATATGTAAATGTAAGGATTTGAAGATTCTCAAGTCAGTAAACTAATTAATAAGGAAGGGGAGTAGATTAAGATTCGTTCTGGAATCGGATCGTGAGGTGACTAAAGATTCCCAAAACAAACAAAAATAAATTAAAATAAACATACTCATAAAAATATTAAAAACATACTTGTTTTTGTATTCTTTATTTATCTGTATTGCTTTGTTTAAAAAAAACCTAATGAGAATGACAAAAACATACAATTACTACAAACTAAATAAAAATTAAGCTAACTAGAAACATAGCTAACAATGACGAATGCACATACAATTATTAAAACTAAAATTGAACATTATACATTACATTATATACGAAAATGTGGGGGTTTGTAATATATATATTTTATTTACATTTTTTTTTTAAAGAAAATACTTTTATTTTGCAAGGATGCATTAAACTGACATTTACAATGTCATAATACAATTCTCTTTCAAATAAATGCTGTTCTTTTGAACTTTCTATTCATTAAAGAATCCCAAAAAATATTTGTCAGCAGAACGGTTTCCAGTGCTGATAATAATCTGAAATATTTCTTCAGCAGCATATCAGGATACACATACTTATATTTTACAATATATTCAAATAGAAAATACCAATTTTAAAGACTCCACTTGTTGTCAGATCTATACCGGAAGCATTTGTCTCAGTTAGCGCCAATGGCATAAGAGCAAACCCAATATAACTGTATAATACTATCACTGTTATTGTGTCATGGAAAGTAGTTTTAAGAGATGTTTAGGTGAGAACAGCGTTATCTTGACCAGTCCTTTGGGAATTTACCGCTGGCTCTTATGTAGATGGTGTTACACGGGCTATAATTCATCTTGGTAATATTAACAGAGCAATCTTGGATCTTATTCATTTATTACTTGTTCCAGAACAAATCGATTTGGCTTTAGAGTTTCATATATTTTTATTTTATGCAATGAAATCTTGTACTAACTAGAGCGCTGCTTCTCTACGTTTGACTGAATTGTTTGCTTGTGTTTATTTACTGTTTTACAATCTTATTATACATTTACAAATTATTGTTCAATGAAAATATTTCATAGAGCTAACTAATATGCCGTATTTGGTATTGAGAATTTCATCTTCAGAGAAATTTACATTATTATTTATGAGTGAGTCAGAAGGACTTTTATATTGAAGAGAATAAAAATAAATAACATTATTATCACTTTAAACAGCATTGTAAGATGCAGCCATAGGGACACAATTGACAAACGCATTGATCTCTATCATGGTGTCATGAATCTGGTTCGTGCCACAAGAGGTCACCTCTCCATCATATTGACTCTTACACCACACAGACTGTTACGCCGGTTTCACACTGCAAGCGTATGCAGAGCAGGAGCAGCGCGCGCCCATTGCCCTTTCACACCTGTAGCGTTTGCAGCGCGCGGCTGAACAGCGTCTTTTGTACCGAATGGGCAAATTCGAATCAAATTTTAAAAACAATTGCTCTTGACGTATTGTAGATAGAAAAAGGGAATTGCGCTGTATTTGTTACTACGGAGATTACGAAGAAGGATACGACGTATTCCCCGGGCAAGGGAACAGCAAAAAACAATAACTGACCATAGCAGAAATGTTATAGTTATTTTATACATTGTGTTTATATTGAACATGGTCAATATTTTAAAGGTTTGTACTTGTAATCAGAAGTTTCTTTTTGCACATATATACTGTAAGCTGCTGTTCTTTATGTTTGTTTGTATTGATTGTTATTTACAGATTGTAAAAAGTTGTACTGATTGGACAGATTGTACTTTTTGTCTTTCAATACAAAAAAAAACATTAAAAATGACGTACCATCTGCCAACGCAAAATGACTAGTCCTTTGTAAAAAACACACATTAATTATAGGAGAATGACATGCCTTTGAAGTTTTGGTCAAAAGATTACATCTACAATGTTGACATATTTTGCATCTTTATTCAATATTTAACGTTTATTAGCAAACCTCTTCATAATGCCTGCTGACGAACGCTTCTTTAATAATGAAGCAATATCTGATAAACATACTCATAAACAGCAGATTTACAAGCAATCTCATGCTAACATCTTGCATCGTAAATGTCTTTATTATCACTATGTAAACGTTTTAATAGGGATATTAGCAAACACACGAAAAACACACTTTCAAACAAGTCACCCACATCATAGACTTATTTGGTGTAGCTACATGTGTAATATTTATGTGACGTATTTGAATATGTATTTATTCGTTTGTCACTTCGTGTATTATCAAATGATCAATCCACTGCATCCCATGCCTTTTCTTTGGCTTGTAGGTCCTTATACATTACATTTTTTGGGTCTTAACTTTTTGTTTTTCCACGTCTACGATGAGACGAGTGTCGTCTATTAGGTCATCTTCCAGGTGTACTCTGAAGACCCCCGTCTGGCTACACCGGGCGCTGTCACGTGCGTTTGTTGATGATGCCTGTTATCAGCATGACATCTGCTTCTATGCCAACATATAGGCCTATAAACTACACAATATATATTACAACTTGCTACGAAATTGTTGAACTTCATGGTAACTGTTTAAAATACATTACATCCCATTTACAAACTTTAAATATGGTTTTTTTTTTGAGTGTCGATCATAAATAATGTCCTGTCACTTTAATTGAGCGTAAGCAGCGCAGTAAAATAGACTCGGCGCCGAAACGATCGCGGCACTGCCGCTCCTGCTCTGCTCCTGCTACGCCGCCGCTGCCGCCCCGGCGTGCTGTGTGAACGCCTCATCCGCTAACATGGGCGCCGAAAATACGCGCTGCTTACGCTTCATCATCCATTGCACTGATCACACGGCTGTCACGCTCACCTGAGAGCTATTACACACACTATTTAACACCTACTCAGATCTTGTGCCGATCGTCGAGTATTGTCTAGCATCTATCATAGTGTTAGCTATTTTACCAATTTGATTTTCTGGGAGCTCCAAGTGTTTCCCCAGACCTCCACAAATGTACCTCCTGCGATCCTCTGTGTGTGCTTCCCCTGTTCCTCCATGTGCTCCACCTACATCTGCTAAAGACAAGAAACCAAGTTGTTCTTCAGTGATCAGCATAAGTACCGTTATCATCTTACCGTACCATCACTACCTCTCGTCTGGTTCTAACTGTGAAGTAATGAATCTATAGGTGTGAATTATCTTTGATCTCTTGACCGGATTATAGATATCTTTACCGTTCTAGCTCAGAAATCTGATGGAAGAGCCTGGTGTGGTCAGCTGAGCAACCAATAGCATCATTTATTATAATGATCTGAGGCTTGTATTTGTGGTAAAGGCATAAGATACTGTTGTTTTTTATTGGGTCTTTGAACACAAAGTCTCAAACCCATCTGCTCCTCATGGTCTTCATAACCCTTGGCATCAGTGTTGGGGGTAATAATATTACTTTTTCAACTTACTAGTAAAGTAACGCATTACTTTTTAATTTACAAGAAAATATAGTTTTTCAAAGGAGTAACGCCAGTTACTTTCCCCATTTATTGACTGAGTGTGCTGTATGAACATGATCTTACTGTAGATCTAATCTAGATTAAATATGAATGTGTATTAATTCATCCCACTCGCAAAAAACAGATTCAGTATTCATCAAAATGAATTAAAACAGTGAAATGCAAACTCAGAATATGATGCAACCCTGCAATAATTAAATATGTTAAACAACACAAATATATCTAATCTCATTTTATTAACCGATGTGTTTGCTGATGACCTTTGATGATCAGTTCAATCATAATAATAATAAAAATTACTTTAGATTAACTATCATTGTTTTTTATTGCTGAAGAGTGTTGAACTTCTCCTGTGTTCTTCTGTACAGACGTGATTTACTCGTCCTTCAGTCTGAGGTTTATTTATGACTCTTTTTGGTGTGAAAGCTTTTATATTTGCTATAAATATAACTTCTTGTATTAAAAACAAACAATCAAGCCCTGCTCATATTTAAAAGGTAACTGGAAAGTTACGCAAAAGTAACGTAACGCATTACTTTTCATAAAAAGTAAGTAACGTAATTAGTTACTTTTTTAGGGAGTAACGCAATAATGTAACTTTCCCCAACACTGCGTGGCATTCAAAGTGCCCACTTCTGTACCCAGAGGGCACATTTTACATATATAATAAAAGGTAATTTAGTAGGGGAAAAGTAGTAGTTTTTCTTTTTTGAACTATTGTTTGTTATATTTATTTGCTTGGTCAATGTGTCCGTGGGATATTTGTATTCTTGAGAAAGGATGTAGATGCTTTTTAATGTTCTAAAAAACCCGCTCATAACGTGCATTCATTCGTTGCATGGATATCATACGCATCTAAAATGCATGTAGGCTGTACAGTTCAGTTGAAAGCTTACCACTTTTGGCTTGCGGATTATGCTGAATGTAAATTGAAAGTAAAGTTGCGTTCATTACTATAGCAACAGTCTGTTCCCTGACGTAAACCAGTGCTTCTCAAAGTGGGTACGAGTAGCACTATAGTGGTACTCAGACTTTCTCTAGTGGTGCGCAGACTAAATTAAACAAATGTATGTTAAAAACAATGCATTTTAATTTAATCCTTATTTGAGTTAAGTTTTTTTTTGTCTTTTTTTTAATTAAGGACAGTACAGTTTTTATTTAACATAGATACAACACATTTTAATTTAATATTGTATTTTATTAACCTGTTTGTAAGCACTGCGCAGTGTTAATGTTCAAACTATGTATTTACAATGTTAAAGTGGCTGACAACATTAAATATTGTTATTAGGAATAAAACTGAGTGCAGAGCTGTGGCTGAATAGTTAGGTCTACTACGATACTGTATTTTAATGTTGGTCATTATGGTGGTACTTGGAGAGACAAATGTTTTCTGAGGTAAAATTTGAGAACCACAGACGGTAAACGACCAACAATATCTAGTGATGCAAACTATTGACTATTTTATCTTTTTACAGTTTTGAATGGAAAGTAGATCTGTCATGTAGGGCATTTGTGTAATTCATAATTGATTATGATGACAATGACATTTTTTCTGTTTTGTGTTTTCAACTATTGAACTGAAATTGAATGGATGCATATTTTAAAATAAAACCAAATATTATTTGCAGTTCAGGTTTATTACTTTAAAAAAATTGTTTTATTCTTTTACTGTTCTTTTCTTTTAATTTATGCTCCTAAATCCATTTAAATCCTTTAGTTATTTAGTGTCTTTAAATAAATACCATTACCACAGTGGTCTGGTCTTTATTTTCCTCCAAATGTTCTAGACATGATTGTGGCCTTGTTTGGTGTAAATAAATAAGTTAGTTGAAAAGAATCAGCAGCGTAGAAACAACGATCCAGAGAAACAGAACAAAGAGGGCTTTGTTTTCAATAAAGAAAAAGTGTATTTTGCTGTGAAAGTGCATGATATTCTAATCTAGGCTGTCCATGAAAGCTTGTTTCAGTGTACATATAATATAGCAATAACTACAGTATACACATCTTCTAGACTATGTGATGATATGATGACTAAAACAATGCCCACTCATGATATCTTCCATCGGCCGGCGGGATATTAATCACTGTAAAAATGATCCAATCCTGGACTCTTCAGTATTTGCATTGCTTGGAAGTTACGTTACACATTACAAATTGTTCACCACATAAAACCTTTTATGAAACAATTCAGATAAAATGATTAGGAACAAATATTTTGTGTATTTCTCTCTCTCTACATTGTTTAACAGGAATATAATTCTGGTCATTTTTTGTCTTATGAACTGGTCATAATTTCCCATACCTTTAAAGAATATAATGCAGTGCTGAAAGCTGTTCCTTCTGGTCTAACTCAACGAGTAAAATACCATT
Source organism: Gymnocypris eckloni scoliostomus (assembly GCA_027564155.1). Lineage (NCBI taxonomy): Eukaryota > Metazoa > Chordata > Actinopteri > Cypriniformes > Cyprinidae > Gymnocypris > Gymnocypris eckloni. The sequence continues at coordinate 33,651,756 of CM050421.1, forward strand.
TAATTATTAGAAGAGTGACACCAAATAACCTGATCTCACCTTGTATAATAGAATTAGTGTATTTAACAAAAAAAGTGTAACAATGAAGCATATTTATATAAATATATCAATACAAATATATATGGATGTTGACTGTTTTTGCTCATTTGTGGGAATAAGGATAAAACACTGATCCTTTTATTTTTGCAATGTATAAAATCTCAAAAACATGTATATCTTTATATTGGTAAGCACCTGATTGTTCCAGGTCCTTTCAGTTGAATGATATAATGTTCATATAAAAGTGAAACTAATGCTACAATGAATTACATCATTATTTATTTATTTATTTTGGAAAAAAACTCTAATTCCCAGCCCACTTATTCACATTTCTTCATTGAAAATGAATAAAAATTACCTATCTATATATATTTATTTTTTGGTAATACCACTGATGCATACAATTTTTCTGTGTGTTTTTGTTATATTTATTAAAAAACAATATTTAGTTTTGTTTGTGAAACTTTACATGTCGAATTTGAATTGAGGTTATGTTTATCTGTTCATTATTTTTTGCATGATATAAAAAAACACAATGCTTTTGTTTATTATTCATATTTTATGCAAATGCATGCAAACATATCAGGAGGAAAGTGCTAACGAAGATGATCTTTCAAAAAGTAAGCAGTGTTTTTATATGTCTAAGGAATGACGCACGTCAACCAACATAATTACATATACAAATTAATCAAGCGTATCTAGATATTGCTAGAGGTGCTTTTGTAAAGTCTTCAGCTAAATGGCTAGAGGAAAGGAGTTTATATTTTTGCATAAGAGAAAATGAACTGCAAATATGAATTTTTTGACTGCTCTCAATATCAGTTGTGTCGAAGTGCACAGATCCTAAGTTGATATCTAATTTTGTTCTATGCATATTGTTTTAATAGAAGGAAACAAGATTAAATTCTAATTTCAACCATATTTTGACATTGTTCTTGAGTATCAGCTGTATCCAAAGTGACCAACATTTGTGTTTTGACCACTGAGAATATGTAATATTCAATAATCTGAACATGGAGCCTCATTGAGGTCCCCATATCTCTGGGACTGAATCATATTTCAATATCTGTAATACTACTTGAGTTAGAAGCACGCAAACTTACAGGGGACAATATGATAGGGAAACAAAACCAGCAATGTATCCCTTCAAATGTGTTCTCTTCAACCAGTCACACCTTGTTGAATTAATATGTTTAGAAAAATACAGGGAAGACAATTAAGAGCAAAAGTATTTATTGCTGATTACCATCTGACATGTTAAGGACTAAAACTATAACATTGTGGTTCGATCTAACTTGTTTATCACATCAATTTAAATAGGATTACCATGCACCTTATTGATATAAAAATACAAAGAGAAAGAAAATATTAATACAAATATTTCATTCATTATTATTAAGTGCATTAACCATTATATTTCATCAAGATTTCCCAAACTTTATGAAGGAACTGCAGGGGGTTTGTGAGTTTAATGAAAAGCTAATCATTAAATCATAAAAACTTAAAACTAAATCATCGTAACTTACAAAAATTTAAATGCTTACTAAAAAAGATTAAATGTCAAAATCTGTAGGTTGTAGCTGGTTGACCCACTGAGAGAGCTGATGATCAGATCAGCTGGAAGAGTTTGAGAAGCACCGTGGAGGTGATCGTGTAGATCAGAAGTCCAGGAAGCCCCACGATCTCCGCTGGTGAAAGAGATGCCGCAGTAGATTTGGGTTTGATGGTTGCGGTGCTGGTTGTGCTGCTGGTTGCAGTGGTGGTTGTGCCGCTGGTTGCAGTGGTGGTTGTGCCGCTGGTTGCAGTGGTGGTTGTGCCGTTGGTTGCGGTGGTGTTGTTGCCGTTGGTTGAGTTGGCGTTGCTGCCGTTGGTTGCGGTGGTGTTGTTGCCATTGGTTGAGTTGGCGTTGCTGCCGTTGATTGCGGTGGTGTTGTTGCCATTGGTTGAGTTGGCGTTGCTGCCATTGGTTGAGTTGGTGTTGTTGCCGTTGGTTGCGGTGGTGTTGTTGCCATTGGTTGAGTTGGCGTTGCTGCCGTTGGTTGCGGTGGTGGTGTTGGCTTCACCGTTGGTAAGACTATAGGTTGCAATCATTACAGCCACTAGCAGTAGTAGTATTTCAGTTTTAGAAGCCATATTCAGGTCTTTCACTCTTTAAATGGAGAAAATAACGAAATTAAATTATAAAATCACATTCTATATATAACATTTTAACAAAGACACATCCCAATATTACTACATTTAATATATGGGAAAACCATATATATATGTCATATTTACTGTTTGCGAAGAATGCTTGTTCTCTGTGTGTGTCGATTCTCTAGAAGGATGCCAGTGCGAATAGCAGAGAAGAGCTTTGCTTTTATTTGAATGTTTTGCATTAAATTAAATATTATGCAACACCCTCACAAGAGGCGGAGATGTGATATTACTGCAGGATGGAAGTGAATGCTATTATTATTAATATTATTAGTTAAGTCTCTTCGAAAAATGAAAATTCTGTCATTTACATGTTCCTTCTGGTCTAACTCAACTTGTAAAATGCTATTTCATTTTTAGAAGAGTGACACCAAATAACCTGATCTCACCTTGTATATTAGAATTAGGAATTAGTATATTTAACAAAAAAAAGTGTAACAATGACGCATATTTATATAAATATGTGGATGTTGACAAGTGTATAAAACTTTTGGAATAGTTTATCTTTATATAAATAGGTAAATTTATATTAATAGGGAAGCACCCGATTGTTCCAGATCCTTTCAGTTGAATGATTTAATATGCTAATATAAAAGTAAAACTAATATTAAAGTAAATTACATTGTAATTTTATTATAATTATTATTATTATTTTTGAAATCTAATTCGCAGCTCTTTTTCAAATTTATTGACATTGAAGAAAAGTGACAGATTATTTAAATATTATGATCATTTTCTGTTAATACCACTAACGCGTAAGATTTTCCTCTGTATGCATTTATAATTTTATCATATTTTATTTACATTTATGCATTTAGCAGATGCTTTTATTCAAAGTGACTTAGTGCATTCAGGATATACATGTTTTGTCAGTATATGTGTTCCCTGGGAATCGAACCCACAACCTTTGCACTGCTAACGCACTGCTCTACCACTGAGCCACAATATCTGTTTTAATTTGATATCTGTTCACATTTTATTACTTATTTATTGTGTATGACTTTTTTGTTTTTACATTTTACTTTTTTCTTCCTACAGAGTTTCTATCGATCTATTCAGTGTATAGTTGTATGCATGGTTTTAAAAAAAACAACAACAAAAAATGTGCTTTTGTATATGGTAAATATTTTATACAAATGGATGCAAATATATTAAGAATACATTGGTAATGTAAATTTTCTTTTAAAAATAGGAGGCAGTGTGTATTTATGTCTATGCTATGAAGCACAGAGCATGCCTGTGTAGATGAGCTCACATCAAGAATTAGATATTACATATCTAAACAGAATTACATATACAGTACAAATTATCAAGCTTATCTAGATATTGCTAGAGGTGCCTTTTACACAAAAATGTACACATCTGTGAATGTTCAAGCTCATGTTCCTGATATTGTTCCTCTTTCTGTGATGCTAATTTGACTATTGATGAAGTTTGAATAGCTCTTTCTTCTGCAGAAAGAAACATCTCTAGGCATGTGATGGGTTGTCTGTGGAGTTTGTAAAGGAATTTTTCCTTATGTGTATTAATCTTTAGTGAAACATAGATTCAAGATGTATGCCTCATCTGTTTTCTCACTTGCAGTGAGAAAACCCTTTGTGTGATGATTTACTATGATTAAGAGGTGATAGAGGTAAGGGAAAGCAGATGGTCAAGGGGTCATCATGGGGGCATTTGCAACTTATAGCCTAGGGGGTCAAGGGGGCATTTGCCTCCCTTTTCTGTATAACCATTAATAGATAAACAAACTGGTATCTCTCCTGTAGGGGAGGGAAGAAAGAAGGCCTTGAAGGAAAGGACTATAAAACAGGCTGGCACTGCTTCTCCTTATCTCTCCTCAGTGACTCACTTATGTGTATTGGTGACGAGGATCTCTCTTGCAAGAGAATAAATAACTTTATTACTATAATTTGGACTCAGAGTGTCTCTTACTCAGTGATGATATTTGTTTGAAAGAAATTGCCACAACAATTTGGTGTCAGAAGTGGGATTCCTTGGACGTGACTTCTGGACCTGACAGCGGACGGAGGCTGATCACCTTGGAGCTGAAAGTTCCAACCCCTACCTGCAAAAAGATTCAGAGACGAGGGACCGTTCCGCTGTTGGGACCGGAGGGATCGACCACTGGAATCAAAAAGAACCCAGGTGGCACAAAACGACATCTCTGGTAAGAGTCAATTAAATTCAGTTTAATTAGGGGGGAAAGAGTGAAATTGAACCATATTGGCTGAAAACTGTTTCTGTGGTAGAGTAATCTGGGCACGAACGTTCAGATAGGTAACCTGAGATTAATTTGAGATCTGTACGGATCAAGAGGGTTTCAAACAGGTACCGAGGACTCTGGGCACGAACGTTCAGATAGGTAACCTGAGATTAATTTGAGATTTGTACAGATCAAGAGGGTTTCAAACAGGTACCGAGGTTAATTGGGGTTGGCTAAAAATCGAAAGATTTTGGTAAATCACAATTCAGAGGGCACTTATAGTGCAACCCGACCGATTGCGGGATAAGAGAAAATCGGATCTGCTGGAGACGTCTAGCAGATTAAGAGACGCGCGTGAGTAAATCCACAGAGAGCAGAAAACAGCCAGTATGGGGAAGTCTCAGAGCAAGCTTGTGAAATATGATACACCGGTGTACTACCAAATGAAAAAACTTTATGGTCAGAAATGTATGCAAGATATTGAAAAATTTATCAAGCATCATGATTTTCCCGAAGAGGGAACATTGAGCCTCACAAGACTGAAAGTGGTGAGGGACTCAGTTGAACAAAGTAGCGACAAACAACCAGGTTGTTGTTGCAAATGTGTTAAACATGTATGTAAAAAATGTGAACAAACAGTAGATTGTTGGCTCAAGGAAGCAGATAAAAGAGAAAGAAAGCAAATGCAGAAAGAGTTAGCAGGAAGGAAAAATGAAAAGTGTGAAAGTCTATCTGTATGTGTGTCTGCACCACCAGAACCGACTAACCCACAGTATGTTTGTGTTTCGCCAAATGAAAATGCGGTGAGGCCGGCACCGCCAGAGTACAAAACACACATCTACCCAGTGGCTCAGCTGAATGCATTGAAATTCGACCCCGACCTCGACTGTTCTCCGCCAAGACAACCGCAGCAGGACGCACAAGCACAAGCAGCACGAGACGCTGAACAAGCGGCACGAGAGGCAGCAGGCAGGCAGCGCAAGCAGCGCACAAATGTGGACTGTGGTAATGAACATGACTTTTCTAGCTGCACGAAGTGCAGGTTGTGCAAGAACCACGGACACTGGGCACAGGATTGTCCAGAGGCGCGGAAGGCGGATTGAAACGAGAGGAACGGAGAACAGGAGAGGAGAGGGCGGGTGACAGGCATTCAGCCAGCTACGAAAAAGTGAAGTAAAAATGTATTGACAAACACACACAACATGCTCACATACACTGATTCAAATACTGCTCTTTGCAATGAAGAAAATGCTTGCAACCCTTTATGTGTGACTGCTGAAGTTTTGAATAATGCTGTTACTGATGAATGTCTGAGAATGTACAAAAGTTCAGGGTTTTTAAGGCTACCGAGATATCCCATGTTAGTTAACGGGACAATTATAGACTTTATGGTTGATTTGGGGGCAGCTCGATCCACCATAAGACCATGTGACTTGCCATGTGAACCAAGAATGACGGATTTAGTGTTTGAAAGCACTTCGGCGTCAGGGCATACAATTTCAGAAAACTTTACTGTGCCGTTAAAGTGTGAGACGGAGGGGGGCAGGGCATTGAAACATGCGTTTTTGTGCTCTGAAACCTGTCCGATTCCGTTGATGGCCAGAGATCTAATGTGTAAATTAAATCTGAAACTCACTGCTGGTCCGTTTGGGATCGTTATTGAAGAGGAACAGCAGATGAGTTGTGCAAAATTTGAGCCACAGTGGGCATACGAGTGGCAGATAAAAGATTTTGATTGGGCACAAATGATTTTGAAATTGGCAAAAGATCGAACAGTATCAGCTAACACAGAAAATATGTTGCCTGACAGATTGCATTGCAGGTCACATGTTGTAATTGAGCGTGAAAGAGTGGTTTAACCGGGCACAAAATTAGAAAATAAGGTTTGATACGATTTTCTGGAATGAAAATGTGTGTGCGCTTTCAGCTTGCCTGTCAGAAAAACAAATGCAGCTGTATTTGATAACGGGGGCGTCTGCTCCACACTTATCAGTAACCAAGGGCACCGAGCAGACATGGGCCGCTTTAGGCCTTTTTGTGAGAAAATGCATGAAAGACACAGATTGGGCTGACAAGGGAAACGGGGTGAACCACAGTGAAAATGTAAGGCTTTTATGGCAAACTGTGATTTTGAGGTTGACGTACAGAGAACTGTGACTGCTATTGTCAAGAATGCAATGGAGAAACATGAGCACGGATCTATTTCTGCCATAGACATTCATCCTGTCCTGGCAGAAATACCTTCAAAATTGTGGACAAAACACAAATATGATGTTGGGTTGATTAAAGGTTGTGAACCAGTTGTAATCACTCCAAAGTCTGATTACAGGCCATGTCAATCGCAATATCCCCTGAAAAAGGAGGCATTGCGAGGGATCCAGCCAGTTTTTGAGTCTCTCCTGAAGGAGAAAGTAATCATTCCGTGTCATGATTCTCCAGTGCGAACTCCTATTTTCCCCGTGAAGAAAATAACATCTAACACAAGCGAACCCGTCACGTGGCGATTCGTTCAGGATCTGCAGGCTGTAAACTCAGCCGTTATTGCGAGAGCTACTCGCGTACCTAATCCGTACACAATTTTGTCACAAATTCCGCAAAATGCAATGTATTTCACTGTGGTTGATTTGGCCAACGCTTTTTTTAGCGTCCCAGTGGAAGAAAAAAGTCAGTTTTGGTTTGCGTTTGATTTTGACAACAAAGGGTACACGTTTACCAGGTTGTGTCAGGGTTATTGCGAGTCTCCGGCGATTTACAATGAAGCGCTCAGACGGAGCCTTGAACCGTTAATTCTGTCGAGCGGAACGGCACTATTACAGTATGTAGATGATTTATTGATTTGTGCACGAGATGAGGCTACGTGCGTGGCTGACACTGTAACTCTCTTGAACCATCTGGCGCGGGAGGGTCACAAGGTCAGTCTGACAAAGCTGCAGTTTCTGAAGCAGGAAATAACCTTTTTGGGTCATATCATAACACCAAACAGTAAAGCTATCTCTGAGAAACGAGTAAAAGCTATCAAAGATGTACCAAGACCAATAACAAAGAAACAATTGTTATCATTCTTGGGAATGTGTGCATATTGTCGAACGTTTATTCCAAATTATGCTTTTCTTGAGAAGCCCTTGAGAGCCCTGACAACAGGGAAAGCGCTGAGGTCATGTGACAAGATTGATTGGCCCACAGAAGCACAGGAGGCTTTTGCAAACATGAAAATGCAGCTGGCCCAGGCTCCAACGTTGGGCCTCCCTGCGATTGAAAGGCCTTTTACACAGATGGTAGACGAAAAAAACATGGATTTATGAGTTCAGTGCTCTTGCAAACCCATGGGGACAGATTAAGACCAGTCGCATATTTTTCAACAAAGCTTGATGCAGTTGCAGCAGGCTTGCCACACTGCCTGAGGGCTGTGGCGGCTGCTGAGCTGGCTGTACTGGCTTCAAGGGAATTTGTGGGGTATTCTGATTTGACTTTGATGGTCCCACACGCATTCTCCATGATTTTGCAAGAACAGAAAACGTCACATTTATCAACAGCTCGATGGCTGAGGTATCACACGATTTTGCTTGACATGCCAAATGTAACAGTGAAAAGATGTACAACTTTGAATCCTGCCACACTTCTCCCTACAGAGGAGGATGGAGAGGAACAGGTGTGTACACCACGTCCAGACCTGTTGGACACACCTTTAGAGAACTGTGACAATGTCCTCTTTGTGGATGGGTCGGCGTCCAAAGATCCACAAACAGGCCTGAATAAGGTTGGTTTCACGGTGACCACTGAATTTGAAGTCGTAAAGTCTGGCAAATTGCCATCAAATTATTCGGCTCAGGCAGCTGAATTGGTTGCTCTGACAGAAGCGTGTAAACTTATGGCAGACAAATGTGTGACAATTTACATAGACTCGCGTTATGCTTTTGGGGTCACACATGATTTTGGTGCACTTTGGAAGCATAGAAAGGTTTTGAAGTCGGATGGACATCTGATATTAAACGCATCTCTTGTGTCTGAGCTTTTGGAGGCCATTCTTTTACCAGACGAGGTCGCGATCTGTAAATGCGCAGCGCACACTAACGATAAAAGTTTTATCTCCACAGGAAACGCCAGAGCAGACGCGGGCGAAGGCATGCAGCACAGGAGACAAAAGAAACGACTTGTGCTTTAGTATCTGTGACTAACCCTAACATTTCCTTGTTTACAAAGTATGCAGACTTTTTCCACAGGAGCAGAAAAACAAAAATGGAGGTCGTCTGGCTGCAGCCTCCAGGGGGGTGTGTGGATGGGCGTTGATGGCATTCCTTGTTTGCCCAAACACTTCTTTCAGCATTATGCTAAGTTGACACATGGGTTGGATCATGTGTCAAAGGGGAGTATGATAATGCAAATGAAAGAATTATGGTTTACAAAGGGGTTTACAGTGTTTGCTGAAATTTTTTGCAAAAGATGTGTCACTTGTAACACACACAATGTGGCTAGAGGGATAAAAACACCCTTAGCATCTCAACCAGCCCCAGCAGGTCCATTTGAATATCTAATGATGGATTTCATCGAATTAACCCCTTGTGGAAAACAGAAACACTGTCTGGTGATGGTTGACATGTGGTCAAAATGGGTTGAGGCCTTCCCAACCTCGAAACAAGATTCGGCAGCAGTGGCAAAGGCCCTGTTAACCGAGATTGTTCCAAGATGGGGAATTCCAAGAAAAATCAGTTCTGACAATGGCAGATACTTTATCAATGATGCAATAAAGCAGTTGGGTCGGTTCTTGGGAATTAACATGAGAAAACAATGCAGCTACGCGCCCTCATCAGGAGGGGCGGTAGAGAGACAGAACCAGACAATCAAGAACAAATTGGCGAAATGCTGTGAAGAGACGGGTCTGACTTGGCTTAAAGCCCTCCCAATCGTACTGATGTACATGAGAATGAGAAAAAGAGTGAAAACAAATCTGAGCCCATTTGAAATTTTGTTTGGTAGGCCACCATTCATGGGCATAGAAGGGGGTAAAAAAGGGCTGCCACCAACGGATGTGTGTGAGAATGACATGTTGAATTACTGCAAAGAAATGTCTTGTCTGTTATCAAATATTTCTGTGCAGGTAAAAGCTGCCCAGGGTAAGGTTGCTGAGACATTCCTGCACGAGGTCAGACCTGGCGATTTCGTGGTGATTCGTGATCACAGGAGAAAGAGCTGGAAATCGAAAAGGTGGCTTGGGCCTTTCCAGGTGCTTCTGGTGATGCACACGGCGGTGAAGGTCGCAGAGAGGGCTACGTGGGTTCACGTAAACCATTGCAGGAGGGTGCCGCCCATTGCGGAGGCGGAGCAATCGCTGGAGGAGGTTCAACGCGAGTGTCAATAAACGCTAAGATCCAGTTTGAAAAACCCTTGCATTGCAGCTGTGTGTTTAAGCGGAACCAGATATCAGCAGCAAGGAGGAGACTGGAGGGAGGAGGCAACTTTGATTGCGCAAACGGCATCCGGGTGGATACCGTTAAACAACAGAACAGATAAGACTCTTAGTGCTTCAAAGACAGTACTTTCTCACATTCTCTGGTCATAACAGCACCTTTGATTCAGAGTAACTGAGAAAATGGAGCGTCCAAGACCGTGGCACCCATTCAGAGTGCCAGGAATGTGTGGCCTGTTTAAGACCACATGCATAATGACTTTGTTGTCAGTGACAATTTGCTTGGTAATACTACACTTCACAACAGGTCTGAAGGTGTTACCAACAGGAGATCAGACCAACAATATGATGACACAAGTAGCGGAAGTTACAGTGAAATGTGTTAATTGAGTTATGATGTTTTTTCTATTTTCTTCCTGAGAATGATTGATATGTAAAGAAGGTTAGAAGCAGCAGTTATCCGTGTTACGAGATGACGTACAAGGAGAGGGGTTGAAACTGAGGGATTTTTTACATACTTTTAATATTTACATTTTATATTACAGAAGTAACTCAACGGTGATAAATTGATATGTTTATTTCCTACTATGAACTATACTATTTCTTGTTTATACTATGGTGACTGAGGGTTCGGCTTAGGCCGAGAGTGTGACAGCAGTGCCTGTCCATTCAGCCCGGCTATAGAATAAAGTCTTTACTTTGCTTGCTAAAGATTTAGGGTCTGACCCAACAAAAACAGCCTAAGCATTTTTCAGATTTTCAAAAACTTACTTCACAGGTTCAAGGAGAGTGATCATTTATGTGACAATCAGAGATGAAGAGTATAAGTGTGATGTAATGAATTGAACTTGCATTTATTATTATTATTACTATTATTATTACAATGTTTGATTAATCAGTTATCAGAGAATGATAAAAAGGGAGGAGTTGTAAAGGAATTTTTCCTTATGTGTATTAATCTATAGTGAAACATAGATTCAAGATGTATGCCTCATCTGTTTTCTCACTTGCAGTGAGAAAACCCTTTGTGTGATGATTTACTATGATTAAGAGGTGATAGAGGTAAGGGAAAGCAGATGGTCAAGGGGTCATCATGGGGGCATTTGCAACTTATAGCCTAGGAGGTCAAGGGGGCATTTGCCTCCCTTTTCTGTATAACCATTAATAGATAAACAAACTGGTATCTCTCCTGTAGGGGAGGGAAGAAAGAAGGCCTTGAAGGAAAGGACTATAAAACAGGCTGGCACTGCTTCTCCTTATCTCTCCTCACTGACTCACTTATGTGTATTGGTGACGAGGATCTCTCTTGCAAGAGAATAAATACCTTTATTACTATAATTTGGACTCAGAGTGTCTCTTACTCAGTGATGATGTTTGTTTGAAAGAAATTGCCACAACAAGCTCTATATTCATTTTTGACAATTAAATTAAACACTCATTGTTTTGTATGTATTAATCTGAAGGAAATGACAGCATCAGTGAAATAAGGCATCTCCCTTTTCCCCAAACTGGATAAAGACAACACTCTTTTTATAGATAATTGTAGTCCAGTTACACTACTGAATATCTATTATTAAATGTTAGCCTTGGTTTTAACCAAACTGATCCAGTTGATTGCTGAGATGCAATCTGGTTTTATAATAGGTAGGTGGTTTGGCTTATTATAGATCTTGTAGACTATGCCGATTCCAAAGCTGCGATTCTTTTCCTCGAATTTTACAAAGTTTACAAACCCATGAGCATAGCTTTCTTTGCATTCACTCGGTTTTCGTGATTTATTTTTGTCATTTAATTTGTTATATATATATATACAGTGCTCATCGTAAATGAGTACACCCCCTTTGAAAAGTAACATTTTAAACAATATCTCAATGAACACAAAAAACATTTCCAAAATGTTGACAAGACTAAGTTTAATATGACATCTGTTTAACTTATAACATGAAAGTAAGGTTAATAATATAACTTATGATTAGGAATTAGATCTGTTTTTCTCTCTACATGGCTTAACAGGAATATAATAGGAGCTCTTAAAATGTTTTATAAATCTGGTCATTTTTTAGTATTATGAACAATTCATGTCTGGTCATAATTTCCCCATACCCTTTAAAGAATATAATGCAGTGCTGAAAGCTGTTCCTTCTGGTCCAACTCAACTTGTAAAATGTCATTTCATTTTTAGAAGAGTGACACCAAATAACCTGATCTGACCTTGTATATTCGAATTAGGAATTAGTATATTTAACAAAAAAAAGTGTAACAATGACGCACATTTATATAAATGTTGACAAGTGTATAAAACTTTTGGAATAGTTTATATCTTTATATAAATAGGTAAATTTATATTAATAGGGAAGCACCCGATTGTTCCAGATCCTTTCAGTTGAATGATTTAATATGCTAATATAAAAGTAAAACTAATATTAAAGTAAATTACATTGTAATTTTATTATAATTATTATTATTATTTTTGAAATCTAATTCGCAGCTCTTTTTCAAATTTATTGACATTGAAGAAAAGTGACAGATTATTTAAATATTATGATCATTTTCTGTTAATACCACTAATGCGTAAGATTTTCCTCTGTATGCATTTATAATTTTATCATATTTTATTTACATTTATGCATTTAGCAGACGCTTTTATTCAAAGTGACTTAGTGCATTCAGGATATACATGTTTTGTCAGTATATGTGTTCCCTGGGAATCGAACCCACAACCTTTGCACTGCTAACGCACTGCTCTACCACTGAGCCACAATATCTGTTTTAATTTGATATCTGTTCACATTTTATTACTTATTTATTGTGTATGACTTTTTTGTTTTTACATTTTACTTTTTCTTCCTACAGAGTTTCTATCGATCTATTCAGTGTATATTTGTATGCATGGTTTAAAAAAACAACAACAAAAATGTGCTTTTGTATATGGTAAATATTTTATACAAATGGATGCAAATATATTAAGAATACATTGGTAATGTAAATTTTCTTTTAAAAATAGGAGGCAGTGTGTATTTATGTCTATGCTATGAAGCACAGAGCATGCCTGTGTAGATGAGCTCACATCAAGAATTAGATATTACATATCTAAACAGAATTACATATACAGTACAAATAATCAAGCTTATCTAGATATTGCTAGAGGTGCCTTTTACACAAAAATGTACACATCTGTGAATGTTCAAGCTCATGTTCCTGATATTGTTCCTCTTTCTGTGATGCTAATTTGACTATTGATGAAGTTTGAATAGCTCTTTCTTCTGCAGAAAGAAACATCTCTAGGCATGTGATGGGTTGTCTGTGGAGTTTGTAAAGGAATTTTTCCTTATGTGTATTAATCTTTAGTGAAACATAGATTCAAGATGTATGTCATCTGTTTTCTCACTTGCAGTGAGAAAACCCTTTGTGTGATGATTTACTATGATTAAGAGGTGATAGAGGTAAGGAAAGCAGATGGTCAAGGGGTCATCATGGGGGCATTTGCAACTTATAGCCTAGGGGGTCAAGGGGGCATTTGCCTCCCTTTTCTGTATAACCATTAATAGATAAACAAACTGGTATCTCTCCTGTAGGGGAGGGAAGAAAGAAGGCCTTGAAGGAAAGGACTATAAAACAGGCTGGCACTGCTTCTCCTTATCTCTCCTCACTGACTCACTTATGTGTATTGGTGACGAGGATCTCTCTTGCAAGAGAATAAATAACTTTATTACTATAATTTGGACTCAGAGTGTCTCTTACTCAGTGATGATATTTGTTTGAAAGAAATTGCCACAACAATTTGGTGTCAGAAGTGGGATTCCTTGGACGTGACTTCTGGACCTGACAGCGGACGGAGGCTGATCACCTTGGAGCTGAAAGTTCCAACCCTACCTCGCAAAAAAGATTCAGAGACGAGGGACCGTTCCGCTGTTGGGACCGGAGGGATCGACCACTGGAATCAAAAAGAACCCAGGTGGCACAAAACGACATCTCTGGTAAGAGTCAATTAAATTCAGTTTAATTAGGGGGGAAAGAGTGAAATTGAACCATATTGGCTGAAAACTGTTTCTGTGGTAGAGTAATCTGGGCACGAACGTTCAGATAGGTAACCTGAGATTAATTTGAGATCTGTACGGATCAAGAGGGTTTCAAACAGGTACCGAGGACTCTGGGCACGAACGTTCAGATAGGTAACCTGAGATGAATTTGAGATTTGTACAGATCAAGAGGGTTTCAAACAGGTACCGAGGTTAATTGGGGTTGGCTAAAAATCGAAAGATTTTGGTAAATCACAATTCAGAGGGCACTTATAGTGCAACCCGACCGATTGCGGGATAAGAGAAAATCGGATCTGCTGGAGCGTCTAGCAGATTAAGAGGCAGCGTGAGTAAATCCACAGAGAGCAGAAAACAGCCAGTATGGGAAGTCTCAGAGCAAGCTTGTGAAATATGATACACGGTGTACTACCAAATGAAAAACATTATGGTCAGAAATGTATGCAAGATATTGAAAAATTTATCAAGCATCATGATTTTCCCGAAGAGGAACATTGAGCCTCACAAGACTGAAAGTGGTGAGGACTCAGTTGAACAAAGTAGCGACAAACAACCAGGTTGTTGTTGCAAATGTGTTAAACATGTATGTAAAAAATGTGAACAAACAGTAGATTGTTGGCTCAAGGAAGCAGATAAAAGAGAAAGAAAGCAAATGCAGAAAGAGTTAGCAGGAAGGAAAAATGAAAAGTGTGAAAGTCTATCTGTATGTGTGTCTGCACCACCAGAACCGACTAACCCACAGTATGTTTGTGTTTCTCCAAATGAAAATGCGGTGAGGCCGGCACCGCCAGAGTACAAAACACACATCTACCCAGTTGCTCAGCTGAATGCATTGAAATTCGACCCCGACCTCGACTGTTCTCCGCCAAGACAACCGCAGCAGGACGCACAAGCACAAGCAGCACGAGACGCTGAACAAGCGGCACAAGAGGCAGCGCAAGCAGCGCAGGCAGCGCAAGCAGCGCAGGCAGCACAAATGTGGACTGTGTGCGAGTAATGAACATGACTTTTCTAGCTGCACGAAGTGCAGGTTGTGCAAGAACCACGGACACTGGGCACAGGATTGTCCAGAGGTGCGGAAGGCGGATTGAAATGAGAGGAACGGAGAACAGGAGAGGAGAGGGCGGGTGACAGGCATTCAGCCAGCTACGAAAAAGTGAAGTAAAAATGTATAGACAAATACACACAACATGCTCACATACACTGATTCAAATACTGCTCTTTGCAATGAAGAAAATGCTTGCAACCCTTTATGTGTGACTGCTGAAGTTTTGAATAATGCTGTTACTGATGAATGTCTGAGAATGTACAAAAGTTCAGGGTTTTTAAGGCTACCGAGATATCCCATGTTAGTTAACGGGACAATTATAGACTTTATGGTTGATTTGGGGGCAGCTCGATCCACCATAAGACCATGTGACTTGCCATGTGAACCAAGAATGACGGATTTAGTGTTTGAAAGCACTTGGCGTCAGGGCATACAATTTCAGAAAACTTTACTGTGCCGTTAAAGTGTGAGAGACGGAGGGGGCAGGGCATTGAAACATGCGTTTTGTGCTCTGAAACCTGTCCGATTCCGTTGATGGCCAGAGATCTAATGTGTAAATTAAATCTGAAACTCACTGCTGGTCCGTTTGGGATCGTTATTGAAGAGGAACAGCAGATGAGTTGTGAAAATTTGAGCCACAGTGGGCATACGAGTGGCAGATAAAAGATTTTGATTGGGCACAAATGATTTTGAAATTGGCAAAAGATCGAACAGTATCAGCTAACACAGAAAATATGTTGCCTGACAGATTGCATTGCAGGTCACATGTTGTAATTGAGCGTGAAAGAGTGGTTTAACCGGGCACAAAATGAGAAAATAAGGTTTGATACGATTTTATGGAATGAAAATGTGTGCGCTTTCAGCTTGCCTGTCAGAAAAACAAATGCAGCTGTATTTGATAACGGGGGCGTCTGCTCCACACTTATCAGTAACCAAGGGCACCGAGCAGACATGGGCCGCTTTAGGCCTTTTTGTGAGAAAATGCATGAAAGACACAGATTGGGCTGACAAGGGAAACGGGGTGAACCACAGTGAAAATGTAAGGGCTTTTATGGCAAACTGTGATTTTGAGGTTGACGTACAGAGAACTGTGACTGCTATTGTCAAGAATGCAATGGAGAAACATGAGCACGGATCTATTTCTGCCATAGACATTCATCCTGTCCTGGCAGAAATACCTTCAAAATTGTGGGCAAAACACAAATATGATGTTGGGTTGATTAAAGGTTGTGAACCAGTTGTAATCACTCCAAAGTCTGATTACAGGCCATGTCAATCGCAATATCCCCTGAAAAAGGAGGCATTGCGAGGGATCCAGCCAGTTTTTGAGTCTCTCCTGAAGGAGAAAGTAATCATTCCGTGTCATGATTCTCCAGTGCGAACTCCTATTTTCCCCGTGAAGAAAATAACATCTAACACAAGCGAACCCGTCACGTGGCGATTCGTTCAGGATCTGCAGGCTGTAAACTCAGCCGTTATTGCGAGAGCTGCTCGCGTACCTAATCCGTACACAATTTTGTCACAAATTCGCAAAATGCAATGTATTTCACTGTGGTTGATTTGGCTAACGCTTTTTTAGCGTCCCAGTGGAAGAAAAAGTCAGTTTTGGTTTATGCGTTTGATTTTGACAACAAAGGGTACACGCTACCAGGTTGTGTCAGGGTTATTGCGAGTCTCCGGCGATTTACAATGAAGCGCTCAGACGGAGCCTTGAACCGTTAACTCTGTCGAGCGGAACGGCGCTATTACAGTATGTAGATGATTTATTGATTTGTGCACGAGATGAGGCTTACGCGTGGCTGACACTGTAACTCTCTTGAACCATCTGGCGCTGGAGGGTCACAAGGTCAGTCTGACAAAGCTGCAGTTTCTGAAGCAGGAAATAACCTTTTTGGGTCATATCATAACACCAAACAGTAAAGCTATCTCTGAGAAACGAGTAAAAGCTATCAAAGATGTACCAAGACCAATAACAAAGAAACAATTGTTATCATTCTTGGGAATGTGTGCATATTGTCGAACGTTTATTCCAAATTATGCTTTTCTTGAGAAGCCCTTGAGAGCCCTGACAACAGGGAAAGCGCTGAGGTCATGTGACAAGATTGATTGGCCCACAGAAGCACAGGAGGCTTTTGCAAACATGAAAATGCAGCTGGCCCAGGCTCCAACGTTGGGCCTCCCTGCGATTGAAAGGCCTTTTACACAGATGGTAGACGAAAAAAACATGGATTTATGAGTTCAGTGCTCTTGCAAACCCATGGGGACAGATTAAGACCAGTCGACATTTTTCAACAAAGCTTGATGCAGTTGCAGCAGGCTTGCCACACTGCCTGAGGGCTGTGGCGGCTGCTGAGCTGGCTGTACTGGCTTCAAGGGAATTTGTGGGGTATTCTGATTTGACTTTGATGGTCCCACACGCAGTCTCCATGATTTTGCAAGAACAGAAAACGCCACATTTATCAACAGTTTGATGGCTGAGGTATCACACGATTTTGCTTGACATGCCAAATGTAACAGTGAAAGATGTACAACTTTGAATCCTGCCACACTTCTCCCTACAGAGGAGGATGGAGAGGAACAGGTGTGTACACCACGTCCAGACCTGTTGGACACACCTTTAGAGAACTGTGACAATGTCCTCTTTGTGGATGGGTCAAGCGTCCAAAGATCCACAAACAGGCCTGAATAAGGTTGGTTTCACGGTGACCACTGAATTTGAAGTCGTAAAGTCTGGCAAATTGCCATCAAATTATTCGGCTCAGGCAGCTGAATTGGTTGCTCTGACAGAAGCGTGTAAACTTATGGCAGACAAATGTGTGACAATTTACACAGACTCGCGTTATGCTTTTGGGGTCACACATGATTTTGGTGCACTTTGGAAGCATAGAAAGGTTTTGAAGTCGGATGGACATCTGATATTAAACGCATCTCTTGTGTCTGAGCTTTTGGAGGCCATTCTTTTACCAGACGAGGTCGCGATCTGTGTAAATGCGCAGCGCACACTAACGATAAAAGTTTTATCTCCACAGGAAACGCCAGAGCAGATCGGGGCAAGGCGCGGCAGCACAGGAGACAAAAGAAACGACTTGTGCTTTAGTATCTGTGACTAACCCTAACATTTCCCCTTGTTTACAAAGTATGCAGACTTTTTCCACAGGAGCAGAAAAACAAAAATGGAGGTCGTCTGGCTGCAGCCTCCAGGGGGGTGTGTGGATGGGCGTTGATGGCATTCCTTGTTTGCCCAAACACTTCTTTCAGCATTATGCTAAGTTGACTCATGGGTTGGATCATGTGTCAAAGGGGGTATGATAATGCAAATGAAAGAATTATGGTTTACAAAGGGTTTACAGTGTTTGCTGAACATTTTGCAAAAGATGTGTCACTTGTAACACACACAATGTGGCTAGAGGATAAAACACCCTTAGCATCTCAACCAGCCCCAGCAGGTCCATTTGAATATCTAATGATGGATTTCATCGAATTAACCCCTTGTGGGAAACAGAAACACTGTCTGGTGATGGTTGACATGTAGTCAAAATGGGTTGAGGCCTTCCCAACCTCGAAACAAGATTTGGCAGCAGTGGCAAAGGCCCTGTTAACCGAGATTGTTCCAAGATGGGGAATTCCAAGAAAAATCAGTTCTGACAATGGCAGACACTTTGTCAATGATGCAATAAAGCAGGTGGGTCAGTTCTTGGGAATTGACATGAGAACACACTGCAGCTACGCGCCCTCATCAGGAGGGGCAGTAGAGAGACAGAACCAGACAATCAAGAACAAATTGGCGAAATGCTGTGAAGAGACGGGTCTGACTTGGCTTAAAGCCCTCCCAATCGTACTGATGTACATGAGAATGAGAAAAAGAGTGAAAACAAATCTGAGCCCATTTGAAATTTTGTTTGGCAGGCCACCATTCATGGGCATAGAAGGGGGTAAACAAAGGCTGCCATCAACGGATGTGTGTGAGAATGACATGTTGAATTACTGCAAAGAAATGTCTTGTCTGTTATCAAATATTTCTGTGCAGGTAAAAGCTGCCCAGGGTAAGGTTGCTGAGACATTCCTGCACGAGGTCAGACCTGGCGATTTCGTGGTGATTCGTGATCACAGGAGAAAGAGCTGGAAATCGAAAAGGTGGCTTGGGCCTTTCCAGGTGCTTCTGGTGATGCACACGGCGGTGAAGGTCGCAGAGAGGGCTACGTGGGTGCACGTAAACCATTGCAGGAGGGTGCCGCCCATTGCGGAGGCGGAGCAATCGCTGGAGGAGGTTCAACGCAAGTGTCAATAAACGCTAAGATCCAGTTTGAAAAACCCTTGCATTGCAGCTTTGTGTTTAAGCGGAACCAGATATCAGCAGCAAGGAGGAGACTGGAGGGAGGAGGCAACTTTGATTGCGCAAACGGCATCCGGGTGGACATCGTAATCAACAGAACAGATAAGACTCTTAGTGCTTCAAAGACAGTACTTTCTCACATTCTCTGGTCATAACAGCACCTTTGATTCAGAGTAACTGAGAAAATGGAACGTCCAAGACTGTGGCACCCATTCAGAGTGCCAGGAATGTGTGGCCTGTTTAAGACCACATGCATAATGACTTTGTTGTCAGTGACAATTTGCTTGGTAATACTACACTTCACAACAGGTCTGAAGGTGTTACCAACAGGAGATCAGACCAACAATATGATGACACAAGTAGCGGAAGTTACAATGAAATGTGTTAATTGAGTTATGATGTTTTTTCTATTTTCTTCCTGAGAATGATTGATATGTAAAGAAGGTTAGAAGCAGCAGTTATCCATGTTACGAGATGACGTACAAGGAGAGGGGTTGAAACTGAGGGATTTTTTACATACTTTTAATATTTACATTTTATATTACAGAAGTAACTCAACGGTGATAAATTGATATGTTTATTTCCTACTATGAACTATACTATTTCTTGTTTATACTATGGTGACTGAGGGTTCGGCTTAGGCCGAGTGTGACAGCAGTGCCTGTCCATTCAGCCCGGCTATAGAATAAAGTCTTTACTTTGCTTGCTAAACATTTAGGGTCTGACCCAACAAAAACAGCCTAAGCATTTTCAAATTTTCAAAACTTACTTCACAGGTTCAAGAGTGATCATTTATGTGACAATCAGAGATGAAGAGTATAAGTGTGATGTAATGACTTGAACTTGCATTTATTATTATTATTACTATTATTATTACAATGTTTGATTAATCAGTTATCAGAGAATGATAAAAAGGGAGGAGTTGTAAAGGAATTAATAATAAACATAATTTGTGATTACTTTTTAAAGTAATTTCAATAATTTTGTACAGATTACACTCTTAAACAGCAGCGTAAAGCCACTAAAAGTTTAAGTAGAAAATAATGGTTTACTTAATGGTTTACTATAGAAATTTATATTAACATTTTGTATTTTTGTCGAGTTTTCCGTTTCTTGTTACTTTTTTAATAGATAAACAAACTGGTATCTCTCCTGTAGGGGAGGGAAGAAAGAAGGCCTTGAAGGAAAGGACTATAAAACAGGCTGGCACTGCTTCTCCTTATCTCTCCTCACTGACTCACTTATGTGTATTGGTGACGAGGATCTCTCTTGCATGAGAATAAATACCTTTATTACTATAATTTGGACTCAGAGTGTCTCTTACTCAGTGATGATGTTTGTTTGAAAGAAATTGCCACAACAAGCTCTATATTCATTTTTGACAATTAAATTAAACACTCATTGTTTTGTATGTATTCATCTGAAGGAAATGACAGCATCAGTGAAATAAGGCATCTCCTTTTCCCCAAACTGGATAAAGACAACACTCTTTTATAGATAATTAGTCCAGATACACTACTGAATATCTATTATTAAATGTTAGCCTTGGTTTTAACCAAACTGATCCAGTTGATTGCTGAGACGCAATCTGGTTTTATAATAGGTAGGTGGTTTGGCTTATTATAGATCTTGTAGACTATGCCGATTCCAAAGCTGCGATTCTTTTCCTCGAATTTTACAAAGTTTACAAACCCATGAGCATAGCTTTCTTTGCATTCACTCGGTTTTCGGTGATTTATTTTTGTCATTTAATTTGTATATATATATATACAGTGCTCATCGTAAATGAGTACACCCCCTTTGAAAAGTAACATTTTAAATAATATCTCAATGAACACAAAAAACATTTCCAAAATGTTGACAAGACTAAGTTTAATATGACTTCTGTTTAACTTATAACATGAAAGTAAGGTTAATAATATAACTTATGATTAGGAATTAGATCTGTTTTTCTCTCTACATGGCTTAACAGGAATATAATAGGAGCTCTTAAAATGTTTTATAAATCTGGTCATTTTTTAGTATTATGAACAATTCATGTCTGGTCATAATTTCCCCATACCCTTTAAAGAATATAATGCAGTGCTCAAAGCTGTTCCTTCTGGTCTAACTCAACAAGTAAAATGTCATTTCATTTTTAGAAGAGTGACACCAAATAACCTGATCTGACCTTGTATATTCGAATTAGGAATTAGTATATTTAACAAAAAAAAGTGTAACAATGACGCACATTTATATAAATGTTGACAAGTGTATAAAACTTTTGGAATAGTTTATATCTTTATATAAATAGGTACATTTATATTAATAGGTAAGCAACCGATTGTTCCAGATCCTTTCAGTTGAATGATTTAATGTTAATATAAAAGTAAAACTAATATTAAAGTGAATTACATTGTAATTTTATTATAATTATTATTTTTATTTTTGAAATCTAATTCGCAGCTCTTTTTCAAATTTATTGACATTGAAGAAAAGTGACAGATTATTTAAATATTATGATCATTTTATGTTAATACCACTAACGCGTAAGATTTTCCTCTGTATGCATTTATAATATTTTATTTGATTTATGCATTTAGCAGACGCTTTTATTCAAAGCGACTTACAGTGCATTCGTTTTGTCAGTATATGTGTTCCTGGGAATCGAACCCACAACCTTTGCACTGCTAACGCACTGCTCTACCACTGAGCCACAATATCTGTTTTAATTTGATATCTGTTCACATTTTATTACTTATTTATTGTGTATGACTTTTTTGTTTTCACATTTTACTTTTTTCTTCCTACAGAGTTTCTATCGATCTATTCAGTGTATAGTTGTATGCATGGTTTAAAAAAAACCAACAAAAAAATGTGCTTTTGTATATGGTAAATATTTTATACAAATGCATGCAAATATATTAAGAGTAACATGGTAATGTAAATTTTCTTTTAAAAATAGGAGGCAGTGTGTATTTATGTCTATGAAGCACAGAGCATGCCTGTGTAGATGAGCTCACATCAATAATTAGATATTACATCTCTAAACAGAATTACATATACAGTACAAATAATCAAGCTTATCTAGATATTGCTAGAGGTGCCTTTTACACAAAAATGTACACATCTGTGAATGTTCAAGCTCATGTTCCTGATATTGTTCCTCTTTCTGTGATGCTAATTTGACTATTGATGAAATTTGAATAGCTCTTTCTTCTGCAGAAAGAAACATATCTAGGCATGGGTTGTCTGTGGAGTTCTATATTCATTTTTGACAATTAAATTAAACACTCATTGTTTTGTATGTATTCATCTGAAGGAAATGACAGCATCGGAGAAATAAGGCATCTCCCTTTTCCCCAAACTGGATAAAGACAACACTCTTTTTATAGATAATTGTAGTCCAGATACACTACTGAATATCTATTATTAAATGTTAGCCTTGGTTTTAACCAAACTTATCTAGTTGATTGCTGAGATGCAATCTGGTTTTATAATAGGTAGGTGGTTTGGCTTATTATAGATCTTGTAGACTATGCGATTCCAAAGCTGCGATTCTTTTCCTCGAATTTTACAAAGCTTACAAACCCATGAGCATAGCTTTCTTTGCATTCACTCGGTTTCGGTGATTTATTTTTGTCATTTAATTTTTATATATATACAGTGCTCAGCGTAAATGAGTACACCCCCTTTGAAAAGTAACATTTTAAACAATATCTCAATGAACTGTATGTGAATACTGAATGTGTGAATGCTTGTGTTCATGTGTAGATTAGTTTACATGTCTTAGATTTATATAAATAAAGTCTTGTTTATATTGAAAAGAGAAATATCTTGTGTTTTGTGCTCATAAGTTAATGCCTTAATCTGTCGATTTTGTTACTGTGCTATTTAATAGTGTTTTCACTATATTTCTGGATTTTAATATCCAGTGCAGAGTTTGTTATACGGCTTGTTCAGTGAATCGCCGTGAAACAGTGAGTCTGTTCAAATTCCCTATAAAATCATTAATGATTCCCTTTGAGCAGAACACAAAAAACATTTCCAAAATGTTGACATGACTAAGTTTAATATAACATCTGTTTAACTTATAACATGAAAGTAAGGTTAATAATATAACTTAGATTACACATTTTTCAGTTTTACTCAAATTAGGGTGATGCAAAAATGAGTACACCCCACTGAAAGTCTCTGGAGCAAAGCTAGATTTTAGACTACAAATGTCTAATTTAACAAGAATTCAACCACAGGTGAGTCTAATTATTCATTACACTTCTGTGCTAAGCTAAGCTTCTGTGTTTCCTCTGCATTGCAAAGATGAATTTAGTTGATACTGATTTAATTTGCCTGGTAACAGCCCAAATGTGTTATTATTCTAAGTAACTGATTCCTTTAATTAAAAACAATTAGTTTGAGATGTATAGGCCCGTATCCCAGGTGTGTCAAACTCAGTTCCTGGAGGCCCTAAAGAGTTTAGTTCCAACCCTGCTCCAACACACACACCATGTAGTTTTATCTATACATGTACGGCTGTGGTGGCCCTCCAGGTACTGAGTCTGACACCTTTGGTCTGTCTCATTTTATCGTTCCTCCCACTGTTAAAACGTAACTAAGTCATTTTTACTCTGAGTAAATTTTAAATTAGTTACTTTTTACTTGAGTATATTTTTAGACTGGCACCTTTACTTGTACTTAAGTAAAATTGAATTAATGTAATGGTACTTTTACTTGAGTAGAATATTTTTGTTCTCTTTCCACCTGTGCCTATACAGATATGTATCTATATCAGAATGTAGAAATCCTCCGCTTGAGAGGATTCCAGAGAATGCAACACTGTAAACTTTGGTTCCAACCGCATTAGTTCCCAAGCATTTTAGCGCTTGAAGAACGCATTGTTTTTCAGCAGGAATGCTATTCATTTCCTCAAAACAACATAGATTTGAATAATACATCAGTCATCTAATATGACATTGATTATATAACCTAATGGCTGTTGGTAAAAATGACTTTTTATATCGTTCCTTATGGCATCGGGGCTGAATTAATCTTGAGTTAAAAGTACTCACACATGCTTGAACTGTTCCATGAAGAGGATGACAATCTTGTTTCATTATACTGACCAATTTATCAGTCATTCTATTCTGTGCAATCGCATCAATAGTGGGCAACACGCAACCCACCACAGAACCTGCCTCTTTTATCAGCTTATTGAGTTTATTCTTCTCTTTCTCTAGCAATCCCCCTCCCCAGCAGGTGACAGCATACAAGATCACAGATGATACCACAGAATCATAAAAGGTCTTCAACAGTACCTGACACACGCCAAAGGATCTCAGTCGCCTTAATAAATGAATGCGACTCTGACCCTTCTTATAAACCTGTACTGTATTGTCAGACCAATCAAGCTTGTTATTGAAATATACACCCAGGTACTTATACGACGTGACAATCTCAATTTCTGACTCTTGTATATTCACTGGCACCACTTTGTGAGGATATCTACTAAAATCAACCACAATTTCCTTGGTCTTATGGCATTAAGTCTAAGACCATTCGTTTCACACCAGTCCACAAAACTCTTTAGAAGCTCCCTGTGTTCACTCTCATCATGCTTCTTTATACACAACAATTGCAGAATCATCTGAACATTTCTGTAGATGACAGTTTTTAGAATTGCACTGAAAATCTGAAGTATAAAAAGTAAATAAAAACGGAGCTAAAACCGTTCCTTGAGGAACACCAGTGCTACACGGGACACACAGTTATGCATCCTTACATACTGTGGTCTATTAGAGAGGTAGTCCATTAACCAACTGACCATACTCTGGTGTAATCCAGCATTTACTAATTTATTCTTGAGTAATACAGGCTGGATAGTGTTGTATGCACTAGAAAAGTCAAAAAATTTGATTCTAATGGTGTTACCTAAAGTCTCTAAATGACTTAGAGATTTATTTAAAAGATAGATAATTGCATCATCAACCCCAACACCAGTTTTGTAAGCGAACTGTAGTTTATCCTCAGCAGCACACAGTAACTGCTTAGTATTAGGGCTGTGCGATATGGACAAAAAATATATATCACGATTTTTAGATTTTTTTTTCGATTTCGATTTTAATCACGATTTTGACACAGACATGCTTTATCTTACACATCTTACTTGTTTTTGCACATCTTACTTGTTTTTGCACATCTTACTTGTCTTGCACATCTTGTTTTGCACTTTTCTTTATTCTATTACACATTTTACTCTTTATTTCTTTTTTTTACCTATATATATGCTCTTGTGTGGTGTTACTTTTATATAATTTGTATTCTTTGCACTGTCCACTGAGCGGACCTGATTTGATTTACATTTCACTTTTGATTATACCCTGTATAATTTATCATGTGACAAATAAAGAAACATTGA
Source organism: Gymnocypris eckloni scoliostomus (assembly GCA_027564155.1). Lineage (NCBI taxonomy): Eukaryota > Metazoa > Chordata > Actinopteri > Cypriniformes > Cyprinidae > Gymnocypris > Gymnocypris eckloni. Next base: position 33,677,410 of record CM050421.1, read on the forward strand.
CCTTTACTGTTATAAATGCATTCTGTGTGAATTTGAAACATATTTCCAAAGGAAACCAATTAGACCTTTCCCAAAAAGTTGTAACATGTCTCTAGAACAGACAAATGGCAAAATACATATATTATATATATATATTATATGTATATGTGAATAATCAAATCCAACAATACAAGATGCAACCAGAGCATGTGAGCGAAGCGGTTCAATATTACGCTTTGTGTGTGTGCGCTCCGCTCAGTCGTTCACGGCCAAAGCAAACGCTCCGCTAATGTCCCGCTCACGCTCACCGGTAAACCGAATCCGCTCAGATCACGCGCTCACATTAAATGTCTCCAGTAAGATTAGGCCTATTTATTTTTTCCTGTTTATAGTGACATTATTGAATAAATGTCTCAATTAAAGCAGTAGTCCGATAAGAAAAGGTTATGTTTCAGAGTGAAATTGTTCATTTAAATCAGGGATGTTAATTAACCTTTAACCAACCGATAATAATTTTGACCCATACAATCAGTTAAACGGTTTAAATTCACTTATTTATTTTTAGTAATTTACCAAAATATTTTAAAGGGTTTGCTGCATGGTTAAAATAAGCTACACGTATAAAAAAACACGTTTTTTAGAGAGAGCGAGAGAGAGAGAGAAAAAACTCAGTCGCCTATAAGTCGCATTTTATTATTTCATTCAGAAATAGCCCAACACGAATTACAAACATTATAATAAACACTGTAAACATAGCTAGGCAATTTTAGTTCCCCTCACTCCTCAACAAATCCTTACAATTAACAGTAGGCTAGAAAATAATAATTAAAAATAAGAAGCTATAACGACAAACCAAAACTAATTATTTTAGGCTAAAACAAAACTAAAACCAATGTTGGGTCTCTCCTTCAACACAAAATCAAACGTTCCCGTATTCACGTTATTTAAATGCCAAAATATTTACCTTTTATTTATTTACCCTTACAATATCAACATAAAACAAAATGTTTTGCATAACTTCACGGCTTCATGATAACGCTAAACAGCACAGATTTTACTACATATTTAAACGGAGCAGTGTGTTTTTCCATATGTTTGACCGGTTGTTTTTATAATGATAATGAACAGGCTGCATTGTGAAGGTAGAATACTTAAATGAGCGCATGCGTTTATTCCTCTTTCAACAGTGGAAGCAACTACTCTTGGTCATGAAGATAATCGGAATTGTAAAGGTCTGCTTTTATTTGTGTACATTTTATAAGTAAAATATAAGTGTAAAATAAGACAAAAAATAGAATGCATCTTTCTGCCGTCTGCTTTAATTTCGCGCAGCACAATAATGAACAAACTCTGCATACTCTAAAAAACACTGGGTTCAAAACAACCCAATTTGGGCTGGTAAAAGAGTACATTTGGGGTTCATTTTACCCAGTAAATGTAATTGTTTATTTAACCCATCATTAATGGATGATTTAACTCCGCTAATGGCTTTATTCGTTTCTATTATAATATTCGCTTTTTTTTCTTTTTTTACTTTATGCATGAAATAATATTTACAGATTAACTTAAATCCTCTAAACTTCTGTAAAATACTTCAGACGTGATAACTTCCTTTATTTCTCATTTGCTTGTTTTTATAAGCTATAGGCCTACACATTGCCTATTTAATCTCGTTTAACAAACATTAGAAGTAAAGATTAAAAATTAAACCGATGTAATTCACGAGTAAATGGACCACTCTGTAATTGTGCTTCCACCGTAACGGCGCTGGCTCTCACGCCGAGCTGGAGTCGTGTTCGGCGGGGACTGATCACGGATCAGACCGCTGCACTGCGTTTCACTCGTGGACGAAATGAACTGCGATTGCCTTCATAACCTGCTCAACAACAAACAGTCAACAGCTCTGAGGACATGTTTTAACATCCAAAGTATTTGTGTTCTGTATCTTTATAAATATAATAGTTTATTTTATGCAAAGCATCAGACTCTTTATCAAGCAATAAGACCGACACGACGTTCGTTTAGTGATTCACACCGCGAATGTTGCTCTGTATAGATTTAAACAATATACTGACAGAAACAATTTTATAAATAAAATAAAATGTACACAAACTACCCAAACACTGAACAAATAACCCCAAAAGGCTCAACCCAGCATTTAGGTGAATTAAGTTTTTCTCTGCCAGAAGTGGTGCGTGATGTAATATGATATGATCAGGTGAATCCTCGTTCTGTTGTTTGCTGCTTTTTGCGCGTGTGAAATTAATCCCCGAAAAACAGATGCTATTTTTAACGGGTCACAGACACTTATTCTTTTTAATTTAATTCAGTTCTATAATATTTGTCGGTTAACGGTTAGGAGAAATAACCGAAATGAACATCCCTAATTTAAATGTATAACATTTAAAATCTTAATTTAAAAACGTGTCTTGTTATGAAGCCACTTGGAACATTTTCGTAAAAAAATAAATAACTGAAAAAGTATAAGTTTCCATTAAAACAACACTTCATATTCAAAACACGCACACAAGATGAAAAGCAGATATAGAATTTCACAAAATACTTATCAGGCCCATAAAAGCACACACAAGATGAAATGCACTTGACAAATAATTATTTCGTGGCGTAAATAAAATAAACACTTTTTTAAATTAAAAATAGACTAAAACTGCGGGGAAATGCGGTCCATTAAAACGTGTCAATCTTCACAGGATTTTAGAATTTGCTTTTAGAAACATTAGCTTAGACAAACATTGCTTAGCCTATTCCACAGATTCTGGAATTAACAAATTACCAAAGGGCATTTTGCGTTTAGCAAGTGGTGCTGAGGTATGAGCGAAGACGCTCTCTGCTCTGAAGGAAATATGATCGCTACTCCCCTCTGCATGCAACATGCATTTCTTGGCCACCAAGTCCTTATCCTGTTTTGAACTCATCTTCCCTGTTTCTTTAGCATACTATCTTTCTGTATGCCCGGTCTGTTCTGTTGCATTCTGATTGGTTCGGATAGCATACTGCGGGAGGTTGGGGCAGGGAGGCAGAAAAAAAATCGAGCTATAAAGCGATTTAGAAATCGCGCAATCTCAAATCGCGATTTTATTTCGATTTCGATTAATCGCACAGCCCTAGCTGAAATACAACTATTTGAAAATCTGGAATCTGAGGGAGCAAAAAAAAATCAAAATGTTGAAAAATCCCCTTTAAAGTTGTCCAGATGAAGTCCTTAGCAATGCATACTACTAATCAATTGTGTGTGTGTATATATATATATATATGTATGTGTATATGTATGTATGTATATGTGTGTGTGTGTATATGTATGTATATGTGTATATGTGTGTGTATATGTATATGTTTGTGTATGTATGTGTGTGTGTATATATATATATATATATATATATATATATATATGTATGTGTGTGTATATGTATATGTATTTTATATACATTTTTAAGTTTGGATATTTATGTTAGGAAATTTACAAAATATCTACATGATCTTTACTTAATATCCTAATGATTTTTGGCATAAAAGAAAAATCGATAGTTTTGACCCATACAATGATAGTATGATTTGTGGGCCATATTAAATATAATAAAATATAATGTATTTTTCAGGTCCTCCACAGTCTCAGCTGTATGGCTCATAAGAACCGTCTCTTCTTGGTGGCTAACATGGCGTCCCGTCAGAGCTGTAACCGAACCGCAGACCCTCGCTGTCCTGCAGACGGTCAGTACCAGTTCAACACTAACGTGGTGTTCAGCGATCAGGGCGTCATCGTGGCCCGATACCACAAGCAGAACTTGTACTTCGAGGCGGCGTTTGACGCTCCGCCGGAGTGCGAGTATGTCACGTTCACCACACCGTTCGCAGGTCGATTCGGGGTGTTTACCTGCTTCGACATTCTCTTCCGTGACCCGGCGGTGACGCTGGTAAAAGAAATGGGCATCCGGCAGATCGTGTACCCGACCGCGTGGATGAACCAGCTCCCCCTGCTGGCCGCCGTACAGTTTCAGCGCTCGTTCTCACACGGGACGGGCGTCACGCTGCTGGCCGCCAACGTCCGAGCCGCAGAGTACGGCATAACCGGCAGCGGCATCTTCACACCTTGGGATTCGCTCATTCATCACGACACCGAGGGGAATTCTGGGAAATTGCTTGTGCGTAGAGTGCCAGTTTTGGATCCATCATTTATTGGGGACGACCGGCACAAACTGGTGCCATTTTCCGGGTATCCAAGTTCAAAAGAACCAGAAAAGATGCATGTTTGGCCTGGTAGTTTTAATGCAAATCATGGTGGAAAATACTGCCAGAAAGACTCTGAATGTGCAACTTCATCTACAACCTTTAACTCCATCATGATGTATGATAATTTCACTCTGGTGCCTTTGCAGGGCACTGAAGGGAACATCAGCATCTGTAGTGGTTCAGTCTGCTGCCACCTACTGTTCCAGAGGTCAGACACGCGTGAGTTTTACGCTCTAGGCGTCTTCGACGGCCTCCATGTGGAGCACGGGACGTATTACCTGGAGATTTGTGCTCTGGTGAAGTGCACAGGTGAGCATCACAGCAGCTGTGGAGGAGAAACCGAACACGCTCAGACGCTGGTGGACTTCAGGCTCGCGGGGACCTTCACGACACCACACGTGTTCCCGGGGATTCTGGGAAGCGGGATGATGCTGGACGTTCCCGATCATTCCGGTTGGGAGGAAGGGAATCACTTTTACATGAGCCGGATGGGAATGAGCGCTGGACTTGTGACTGCGGTGCTGTATGGGAGACACTATGAGAAGGACAATGTCTAAAAATGAGAGAATTTCACCTTAAAGAAATGCATGATCACCCAAAAATGACAATTCTGTCATCATTTTAATAAAACATTTTCCAATCCTATATGGTTTTACGAATATTCATGCTCTTCTATATGAAAACGCATACAATTAAAGTCATGCTCAAAACACTTTCATGTGCTATATTTCAAAGTATCTTTGCTTTATGTGAGAAACTGACTCAAATATAAGGTATTACTGGTTAAACATCTTCCTCTTTGGAAAAGAATGACACGAGGGTGAGGATAATTTAATTTTGGGATAGAATTAACTCTTTAAAGCAGTCATGAGATTGAGTTCAGTTTAATTTGTAAATGATTGTGTTTTTAATGAAAACTCGCTTGAATTACTCTCTAATAACAGCGAAAGAGACACTCGTTTATCGACTGGCATTTACATACAAATATAAATCTTATCAGGCATTTACAGTATTTACAAGACACATTTAAATATTAAAACTCATATTATGGAACGATAGAAGGGTGAAAAGTACCTGAAGTGGAGAAAACAAATATCAATATTTAAAATGGATAATGCAGAATGTTAAATAGGATAAAAAGATACTTTAATACATATTATAACAATACATTTATACAAATATAAAATAAAACGTTTTTATATATTCTTTTAACATTAATATTTTAATCAAACTCGGCCTATCCCAAACTCCATATGTTCATGTTTTTTAAATAGGTCCCAATTTTCTGTAATAAATAAAGACTCTTGTGTAATCTTATGGCAAAAATGTATTTATTTATAATAATTACTAACAATGTACCAAAAGGTCAAGTCTCACACCTGATCTTTTCATTGTTTTTAAACTCTTATAAAATAATCACACATTCAAATTCACGATCTCTCTCTCTCACACACGCGCACACGCACACGCACACACACACACACACACCAGGAAGAACGCTAGAATTCCTCAACAGCAGAGGAATAAATATTCCGTTTGAACCCTGAAAGGCTTTTTTTGCTCAGAATACATTTTTTTCATAATAAATAATCCATGGTGCTGCAAACCTAAATTCAATCTTCATGCACAAACGGGGAAAGTAAATTCTGCAGCTCTTGGTCCCTGACGTCTTTAGTTTAGTTTCGCCTCCTCGTGTTTCACATGAATGCTGGGAATTACAGTCCCACAGCTGTCAATATGAGCCTTTAGCTTCTCATCAAATGAACTTAGCTTTAAATAATGAGTTTGAGTGATGCTTGAGGGTTCAAAGAGCTCGATACTGTGGAGAATAAACACACTGGACTGTAGTTTGGAGCATTTCGATGGCATTATTTTCCTGTTTTTCCACTTTCTCCTGAGACTTCGGCCACACCGGGACGACCCTAATTAGCATATAGTCACCGTTCAGCCAATGAGGCGTTAGATTAAGACACTGAGGGGTGGGACGGGTGTGTTGTCAGTAGGCCTGGGCAATAAAATCGATTTGATCGAATAACTCGAATGTGTAGTTTACGTCGACTTGTTTGAATGAAAATCGTTTTCTCTTTAACCCCCTCTGGGCTCCCGTAGTTCTGAATGGGCTCAGTCCTCCCCCATGCGTTTACCATATGTTGGGCCGATAGTCGATAGCTGTGTTCGCCTTCAAGCAGCGCTGCGCAAGTCGAACACACCTGATGCCATCGTCCATCACCGATGCTGACAGACATCACGATGTTGAGTCTATACGGGTGAGCCGGTGTTCTGACGATATGTGCTACCCGCTCAGATTGTGCTACATCCCATTAAAAAAGACAGCTAGCACAAATCGATAGCGAAATATGCTACCTATGAGATTGTGCTACCAGCGTCTTATTCATGTGGTTTGAGGCTTTTTTATGTTCATACCTACCCCTACCGTCATCATTTAATTACCCTTTAATTTTAATACAATCTGCAGATTGATTAAGTAGGCGGGAAAAATTTATTTAAGTCAGATTTTTTGTGATAAATGCAGGGATTGTTTTCTTAGGCCATATCGCCCAGCCCTAGTTGTCAGTATGTTTCTGAGTCTGAATCGTTGAGCTCGTCATCGGGGACGATGAGGCCGTTGAATTTGGGGCAGGAGACGTGCTCGGAGCGCAGCACGGTTAAAGGGTCAAAGGTCATGGATGGGCTGGAGTAGTGGTTGATGGTGGTAAAGGTGAGGCTGGACATGGTGCCGGTGCCGGTGCTGCTGGGAGAGATGGGTATCATGGAGGAGAGGATCAGCGCCAAACAGTCGGCCACGTCTTTGTTTGGGGCGCAAGCCAAAGCTGGAGTGTATCCTGGAAAACACATTAGATTCAATTCAATGTTCAGGCATGCAAACTAAATCATGTTCTTTGTTTAATCTTTAAACCATTCAGTGTTTGTATTTGCATTTATTCATTTAGCAAAGCAAATCAGTTTGGTCAATGCTTCATTGACTTGCAAATAACATAAAAAACTAAAACAAACAAATATCTATAGAAACGGAGTCAAAGCTAGTCTCATTTTATTGCCAAACATTGGATTTTTATTAGAAAAATATTAAATGTGGTAAAAAGATACATGAAAATAAATATATTACTAAATAAAATTAAGAACAATATGTGCACGATTTAACAAATCAAAACTAGAGTGTAACCTAACATAAAATGTATTTACTAATTAAGTTATTAAATTAATAAATGTTTAGGCATGAGAAATGAAAATCAACAAACATTAAATTACTTTTGAAAAAAGCTCTGCTCATCAACACTGCATTTATTTGATCAAAAATACAGTAATGGAAATATTATTACAATTCAAGTTTCCTACAGTACTTTAATATATTTGAACATTTATTCCAGCAAAGCTCTTAATCAATTTACTGCATCCTTGCCAAGTAAGTATTTCTTTTAAAAGAATAATAATATTATTATTAATAATAATAATCATAGTGGATGTAGATTTCAATTTGAAAGCTTTATTGTTATTTATTTTAGTTTTGTATTTTGCTGTGTTATTTTAATATAATAGATATGGAATTATACTTTCTATTAATATTTTGAATTTGGTTTTATTTTTAATTGAAAAAAATTATTTCAGTTGTAATTTTAGTAAAACGTTAAATGAAATAGAGTAATTTTGAGAAATTCTTTTTTTACATGTGATTTCAGTTTATTTAGCTGGTTTTAGTTTTCGCTATCCTCTAATATTTGTGCTGTGATTTGAAACGCTCACCGTTCTCATCCACGGCGAGGACACTGGCTCCTTTCCGCAGCAGCTCCTGTACGACCACCGTTAAACCGTTACGAGCCGCGACGTGCAGCGGCCTGAGACGGATGAAAACAGCTCTCTATAAAACTGAGATGAAGAGAGCACAAGAACGGAGCAAGATACGGGACTCACGTCTGCAGCACTGCGTTTGTGCAGTTGATCAGGTTTCTGTCCGTCACCTTCTCGAGAATTAACAAGACACTGGTTTCATGTCCCTGCAACACAGACTATGAGAATGACTGGATCTGCGTTACCTGATGGAAAGACTAGCACACACAAGACTGCTAAAGAGATACTGAGACATGAAATATACATTTACATTTATGCATTTAGCAGACGCTTTTATCCAAAGCGACTTACAGTGCATTCAGGTTATACATTTTCATTAGTATGTGTGTTTCCTGGGAATCGAACCCACAACCTTTTGCGCTGCTGACGCAATGCTCTACCACTGAGCCACACAGGAACACATATATGACCCCGGACCACAAAACCAGCCATAAGGGTCAATTTTTGGTCATTAAGATTTATACATTATCTGAAGCTGAATAAATAAGCTTTCCATTGATGTATGGTTTGTTATGATAGGACAATATTTGGCTGGGATACAACTGTTTTAAAATCTGGAATCTGAGGGTGCAAAAAAAATCTAAATATTGAGAAAATCATCTTTAAAAGTTGTCCAAATGAAGTTCTTAGCAATGCATATTACTAATCAAACATTTAGTTTTGTTTTATTTATGGTAGGAAAATATCTCAATGGATCATGATCTTTACTTAACAATGATTTTTGGCATAAAAGAAAAATGTATAATTTTGACCCATACAAAGTATTTGTGGCTTTTGCTACAAATATATCCCGTGACTTATGACTGGTTTTGTGCTCCAGGGTCACATATGTAAAATATATGCAAATATTAATATATGGCTCTGAAGGCTTTGGTCACTGAAACGGAGGCTCTTTTATCCACCGAGCAGCAGGAGGAACTGTGTTATGCTCTTTGCATGCTTGTGTCTGAGTTCCTGTAGTTTGTCTGGCTGCAGGGCTGCTCTGGTGTACAGTAGATGTGTGTTTGATGTGTGTGAGCGTGTGTTTGGTACCTTACTGCAGGCCAGATGCAGGGCTGTGTTTCTGTGAGCGTCCTGTAACGTCAAATCAGCTTTAGCGCTGCTCACCAGCACCTCTGACAAACACAACCAGCACCTCACATTAATATCATAATTAACATGATCACAACACATCTGAAGGAAACTCTAGCGCCACCTTGAGCCACAGCAACACAATAACACCAGCGGTCTGTATTAATACCAGCGTTGATATTGTTTATTCATATGAAACCTATTAAAAATGACTGCAATAAATTAATCATAAATATTAGATTAAAAAACTAACTTAAAAAGGAGAAATTTTGCCTTGGCAACTAACAGAAAATAAGCTGAAGTAACTAAAACTGATATAATTTAGCTAAATAGTAATAAAAAAGACAAAAGCACATCAATTACTAAAAGTACAAAATAAATTAAAGCTAAACATATATATATATACACAAAACAAAACTATTATAAAGACCAAATGAAATTAGACATGAAATTAATAAAATAAAAATAAAACTGGAATACAAAAAAACTAATAAAAATGACAACAACACAAAATTACTCAAACTTAACTAAAAACAAAGCCAATTAAAACAAACAAACAAATAATGATTAATGCACATGAAATTATTAAAACTGAAAGTAAAAAATTACAGCTAAAAGGAAATTCATGCAAATGACAAAAGCGTATAATATTAGTAAAACTAAAACCACAATTAAAATGAAAACTTTAGTGTTAAAAAATACTGTTTGTCAATGTTATTTACAAAAGTAACATTATATTGCTGTATAATTCTGTCACATTGTAACGTTTCACTGCTGTAAATGGAACGTTGTTTGTTTGTGTTGTTCTGATCCCTGCTAGTGTTGTGTCTCACCGACGGCGTTAGTTTGTCCGTTCTCAGCGGCCATCATGAGCGGGGTTTTTCCCAGCATGTCGATGGCGTTGACCTGAGCGTTGTGACCCAGCAGCAGCTGCAGACACTCCACGTGATCTGTGTACGCGGCGGCGTGGAGCGACGTCCTGCAGAACACACACACACACACACACACACACACATCAGCTCTGCTCGGAAACATCTGATCCGTGAGGAAACCCTGTTCTCACCTGGACTGAGAGTCTGTGGCGTTTACGATCGCTGGACCGAAGGTTTCTATCAGCATCTCAGCCGCAGACTCGTTATCATTCATACTGAAACAGAGACACTGTACATGAATGAAGATTACTGGAGTGTGTTTTACTTCAAAATCTCACATTTGTAATTCATTGTGAAATTTCTGAGTGAAAATGGTTTCTACTTGTAATTCATTGTGTGTCATGCTTTAATACAAACATTTCAAATGTGCACATGATATGAGCAGGTGTCTCTTACACAGCGCAGTGCAGCGGACTGAAGGAGTTTCCCTCCGGCCTGTGAAACACGTCGTACTCTAACAGCAGCTCAACACACGCGTCACGACCTGAGATCAACAGATCAACATGCAAAATAAGAAGGGACTGGGACAGGCTTTCATTTATTACCGTCTGGCATCTTGAAAAAAAAGCTATATTATTCCTTAATTTGATGATGCAAAATATGTATGTTCACATACAGTTTTTACTATAGTTTTTATTGATATTTTAAATATTTACATTTATTTTTCTTCAAGTCACAATTTGTTTTCTTTTGAATAAGTATCAGTTTTAGTTAACTATAATATACCTGTGTATCATTTAACTTTTTTCTCCACAAAATCTGTCATTTTCTGTGGCTGTTTGGATGTAGCAAAACACAGACGCAGCAGAAAACATCTAACCTTGAAATCAGGATTAGGCATTAATTAAGTCTTACATGTGAAAATAGGCTGAGAATTGAACAAATAGTATTAACCTGGCTCAGATTCAGACAGGAATCATGTGTTTGTGGAAGTTTTTCTGCTGATTAAGGAAGACTTCTTCACTGCACAAATGGTTGTCAAAAGCAAAAATGCTACAAAGTGCACATATTTTGTCAGAAATTGTGATGTGCTATACATTAGCAAGAAATAAGTATATCACTGAGCAAATACTGTATAATGCAGGGCAGTGTAGCTGTACATCACATTATTTTACTATAGTGACGTGACATGTGTCCAACTATGGTACCCATACTCAGAATTTGTGCTCTGAAATTAACCCATCCAAAGTGCACACAGCAGTGAACACACACCGTGAACACACACACAGCAGTGAACACACACCGTGAACACACACACAGCAGTGAACACACACCGTGAACACATACCCGGAGCAGAGGGCAGCCATTAATTCTGTGGCACCCGGGCAGCAGTTGCCCAGTTGCTCAAGGGCATCTCTAACCATTAGGCCATGACTTCCTCACAAATTTTGCTCGGATGACAGTAAGTGTAACGTCACACATGTACCGTTATAACAGGCCCAGTGCAGCGGTGTGTAACCACAGTAGTCCTTGAGGATGAGGATGGTCTTCTGGGCCTTCAGAAGGGCCCTCAGAACCTCCACATGACCGCAGACAGCCGCCAGGTGCATAGGAGAGCGTCCCCTGCTGTCCTGAACCAGCAGACTGGAGCCGTGCTGCAACAGAGCCTCCACACACGCCTCGTGCCCCATCACTGCCTGTCTCACACACACACACACACAGAGACAGAGACACAGACAGAGACACAGACAGAGACACAGACAGAGACACAGACAGAGACAGAGACAGAGACAGAGACACAAACACAGACAGAGACAGAGACACAGACACAGACAGAGACACAGACAGAGACACAGACACAGACAGAGACAGAGACAGAGACACAAACACAGACAGAGACACAGACAGAGACAGAGACACAAACACAGACAGAGACACAGACAGCGACAGAGACAGAGACACACACAGACAGAGACAGAGACACAAACACAGACAGAGACACAAACACAAACACAGACAGAGACACAGACAGAGACACAGACAGAGACACAAACACAGACAGAGACACAGACAGCGACAGAGACAGAGACACAGACACAGACAGAGACACAGACAGAGACAGAGACAGAGACACAGACAGAGACACAGACAGAGACAGAGACACAGACACAGACAGAGACAGAGACACAGACACAGACACAGACAGAGACACAGACAGAGACAGAGACACAGACAGAGACACAGACAGAGACAGAGACACAGACACAGACAGAGACAGAGACACAGACAGAGACAGAAACAGAGACACAGACAGAGACACAGAAACACACACACACACACACACACACACACACACACACAGACACACACAGACACACACACACACACACACAAAGGCGCTTAGTTTAGAATTACTCTGAACAACTTCAAATGAATGTTTCAAGTTTGGGACAAGTCTGTCAGCAGCATGTGTGACATAAAATGGATTAACATAGAAAACAGTGCTGTCAAACAAGTAAACGCGATTAATCACATCCAAAATAAAAGTTCTTGTTTACATAATATGTGTATACGGTGTATGTTTATTATGTATATATAAACACAAACACATGCAGGTATACATTTAAGAAAAATATGTTTATATATTAAATATTTATCTATATTATAAAATCTAAGAATATAAATGCATGTAAATATTTAATATTTAAAAAAATACACTGTATGTGTGTGTATTTATATATATAATATAATAAATATACAGAGTAAACATACATATATTATGTAAACAATTTTTTTATTTTGGATTCGATTAATCATTTGACAGCACTAATAGAAAATACATTTCTCTCAACCCTCAGTTTTTATTAAATAAATGAATAAAAAATTAACTAATAACTAAGAAAACTTAAAATAAGTGAACAACAAATAAAATAGCAAATATAAACAAACAAACAAACATACTGTTCCAAGTTCAGAACAGGTGAAACTATCAAAGCACATGGCCTGATTTACTATAGTTGTTACTTATGTATTTGTTAATTTATTATTAACTTAAAAAATATTAAGCATAAATAAAATGTTTGTAAAGATGAAGGCAGGTGTGTGTGTGTGTGTGTGTGTGTCTGTGTCTGTGTCTGTGAGTGTGTGTGTGTGTGTGTGTGTCTGTGTGTGTGTGTGTGTGTGTGTGTGTGTGTGTGTGTGTGTGTGTGTCTGTGTGTGTGTGTGTGTGTGTGTGTGTGTGTGTGTGTGTGTGTGTGTGTGTGTGTGTGTGTGTGTGTGTGTGTGTGATTGATCAGTATATGGAGGGCCGTCCTGCCGCATTTATCTCTGGCCTCCACACCGGCTCCTTTACTCAACAGAAGATACACACAATCTGTGTGTCCACCCAGAACCGCCAACATCAGAGGAGTCCTGACCACACACACACACACACACACACACACACACACACACACACACACACACACACACACACACACACACACACACACACACAGTATTACAGATCATCTCATCTGTATTTTGATCAAATAACATGCAGCCTTGGTGAGCAGAAGAGTCCTTTTTCCCAAAATGTTGTGCATCTCAGTACTGTTGTGTTCATTACATTTTAAATGATATTCAAATAGAATCAACACACTTATTTTGACATTTAAGTAAGTGTTAAATTGGATATACACAGCAGTTTGAGGTCAGCAAGATTTTTTTCAATTTCTGAAAGAAATTAATACTTCTGTTCGTTTATTTTATGCATTAAACTGTTAATAGTAAAGACTAGTCTAGTGTAAAAAAATATATTCTTTTAAATAAATGCTGTGTGTGTGTGTCTCATTGAAATGTTGAGTGTGTGTGTTTTAACAAAAATTAACAACTAGTTCAATGTTTTATTTAGCATTTTGTGTGTGTCTCATTGACAGTTTAACATTGTGTGTGTGTGTGCGTCTTTTATTTTTTAAAGAATGTAATGCTTCTTATTCCTTCAGCAACGATTTAATCAAAGCCCTGATTGATCATTTATAATGTTACACAAAAGATTTCTATTAAGATTTCGCTGAACTTTCTATTCATGTGAATGCTGCTAAATTACACATCCAGATCACAGTTTACACAAAAATATCCCCAGCAACGTGTTTTAAATGATTGAATCACACACACACACACACACAGACACAGACACAGACACATGATTTCTGACAGACATGTGACACTGACACACTGGAGTAATGACAGACACACAGACACACACACACACACACACACACACACACACACACACACACACACACACACACACACACACACACACACACACACACACACACACACACACACACACACACACACACACACACAGAGAGACAGACACACAGACATACACACAGACACACACACTCAGTTTTCAAAGGACATTATTGTAATCAACATTTAAAAAACAAATCTAACTCCGATTCGAACTCTAAAATCTGACTGGATGAGCCACATTTTAAAGCACTCTAGCTGATCTTTGACTTGCATGTTGAACCTGTACTGGACTAACAGACCATATTATTTGGTTTAAGACTTGTTTATTATGATTGTGTGTGTGTGTGTACATTTAATTATTTAATGAACATGTGTGTGTGTGTGTGTGTGTGTGTGTGTGTGTGAACATTATACTCAACACTATAGTACACTGTTGTGTGTGTGTGTCTCATTGACAGAGTGTGTGTGATAATTGAATTGTGTAGCTTTTTATATTTTATTTGTATACTTTCACTTCTCGTTAGAATTTTAGTTTAAGGTTTATTTTGTTCATGTGCTTGTTATTTAATATAATTTTTGTATTACTTCCATATACCTTTTTTGAATTATTTTGAGTTTGAGTTTTAGTAACCATTCAATACAGCATGAAATAATGAAAAACTTTGTTCTGCATCAGTGCTAACTAAACAAGTGTTATCTAAAACCAGCTATTAAAAATTGACAATTGAAATAAAACTATATAAATACTGATTTATATGAAAAACGTGAACTTGAAAAACTTAACTGAAAATAATGAATGAATTAATGAATGATGCATTTATATAGTGCACACACAAATAACACACACACACACACACACACACACACACACACACACACACACACATTTTAGATTAGACACACACACACACACACACACACACACACACACAGACACACACACACACACACACACACACACACACACACACACACACAGACAGACAACTGATCTAATATTGACAAACACACACACACACACACACACACACACAGACACACATATTTGACACACTGTTTTCAAAGGAAATATTATGTAGTGACAACATTTAAAAATCAAATCTAACTGATTCGAACTAGCAAAAAATCTGACTGGATGAGCCACAGTTTTAAAACACTTAGCTGATCTTTGACTTGCTTCAGTTTTGAACCTGTAATAACTAACAAAATATATTTTCTGGTAGTTGTCCAAAATGATTTTACATTTATACAATGTTTTAAATAATGAACATAGGATATTCTTATGTTGTGAACTTTATGCCTAACAAGTACACTGTTATTGTGCTTTGACAGAGTTTATCAATTGGACATGAATTAGCTTTTTATAGTTTTATGTTGTATAACAGCTCACAAAAATTTTAGTTTAAGGTTTATTTTGTTCAGTCTTGTTATTTAACATTCTTGTATTACTTCCATATACCTTTTGAATTTCATTTCTGTTTGAGGGTGAACCAAATTCATTGATATGTTATTTTAATAAAATTTGTTCTGTCAGTTTAACTATTGCGTTAACTACAATAAACTTAAACAGCTATAACTTTTTGTTAATAAAACTATATAAACTACTGATTTATATGAAAAACGTGAAACTTCAAAGTCTTAACTTTAAAATACCATGAAGGAGGATGCATATTAAAAGCGCTTTCATTATATTCATTTCAAATAAAAATAATAATATATAAATATGATATAATATTTTCTTTATTTTAGATTATTTTTAATTACTAAAAATACATTTTAACAGTTTTAGTTAATAACAAGACAACGTTTTATTGTTTAATAATGTTTTGAATGACTCATTGTTTTATTAAACAGCTGATCTAGAAATATTCCACTATATATAATATTATATTATTGTAGAGTCAGATGTCTGGAGCTCTTACTCACCGCTAGGTGTAAAGGGCTGATGGGAGGCTGGACGTCTGTGTCGTGGAGGACGCTTGATGCAGACGTGTCCATCAGCTGAAAATACATTCAATTATATATCAGACGAATAAGGTGAAAGAAATATGTTTTCATACTTGAGGACATGAAATGTCATTGCATGTACGTTATTCAATATTCAGAGAAATAAGGGCAGGATTTGATTTTAATTATCCAGATGAGATTGGATCATGTTGGGCTGTTATTCGTTAATAGCATTTTCCAGCTTTATAAGCTTGGATATGCCAAAAGAACAATGTTTCAGAGGTGGAAAGAGTTATTACAGTTTGACAGGTGAAAGATTATGAAAATATTCTCTTCTTCTTGCACTGATAAATCAGACATAATAAGAGCAGAAACATTAATAAATACAGTAAATAGAGATCTCATGGTGACATTATGAGTCCATTAGAGGGCAGCCCTGGACAGATTCTGCATTGATTGTCAACTGAAACACAAACAGGTTTCAACTCACCACATCTAACGGCGTTTCATTAGCGATCTGCAAAACAAAACACGGATATGAGCACCTAACACAGCAGTGAGGAGTTTTTATCTCACGGTGTGTGTGTGTGTGTGTGTGTGTGTGTGTGTGTGTGATGCACTGACCAGCTCCAGACACACTCGGTGGCCGTACGCTGAGGCGTAGTGAACGGCGCTGTATCCGTCTTTATCCCTGAGAGCTGGATTCGCATCATTCCTCAGCAGATACTCCAGACACCTGACAGAGACAGCGATCAGATTCAAACACACACTATATACAGACGTTCAAAACCACACTCATTTTCTCCATAGTGAAACTGATTTTTAAGATAAACCTATGGTGAACTCAGGCTTTGTTTATCAATGGTATAGGATTTTGTTAAAGCCATCAGTTTGCATTATTTCAACTTATTTTTTTAATTATTGCTTTCAACAGCAGAATTTTGGTAAAAACTACATTACCCATGATGCTCTTCAGAAAATTCCACCAATCAGAGTCATTGCAAGCAAATCTTTTTTTGGGGTTCTTCAAAATTTCAGCATAGATGTAATTATTTCAGTTTACAATCTTTCATCTAATATTTATATTTTATTTCAGCTTTATTAAGTTTAAACAAACGTTTTTTATAATATTAGTTAACAATGCAATGCAAAACACAGTCCTTAAGAGAAATTGATTTTAAAGATAACTCAAACTGTTCACTCTGAGGGTGTTAATCGATGGTATATGCATTTGCTGAAGCAATCAAGTCACATTATGTCAACTTACTTCTAGAATAATCGTGAAAATGCTTCTGTGAAAAGTGAGCGGCACGAATGTATTCTCTTTGTGAAATGAAGTAGTATGCAGTATCTGTGCACAATAAACAGATTTCTATGTGCCTGAAATACCCGCATGGCCTACTACATTTGCTGATACAGTATGTGTGCAACTAGAACACACTACAGAAAATGCTGTGTCCCACAATGCAGTGCACTCCACTTGACCTTGAATGTGTTCAGTGTTTGTGTTCACTCACTTGCCGTCCGAGTCTGCGGCAGCGGTGTAGTGCAGAGGACTGCAGCCCCTGACGTCCCGCTCGTTCACACTGGCCCCGGAGCCCACCAGAGCAAACACACACTGATAGTTATAGCAGTATCAGTGCTGTAGGACAATACACATCCCAGACGGCTTTAATGACACCAGATGACTGTAAGTGTGGAGCCTGTCAACAACACAGCTGGCTCATATATATATATTTTTTTATTTAACCTTTATTTAACCAGAAGAGACTCTCTGAGATTAAAAATCTCTTTTGCAGGAGTGTTCTGGCCAAAATGGACAGCAATACATCAGTTTCATTACAAGATATTACAACACAGACAGACTAGAGACACTTAAAAAAACAGTAACAATATTTAAACCACATATATATGACGAACCACTATATTATATAAAATATAATATTATAATAAGTTATTTAAGATAATATATGTGCACGCACAATATTTTTTATAATATTTTAATATTTATTAAAGTATCAAAAAGTAAATAAAATATGTGGACACATAACAGTAACAATAATTATTTTTAATCGTAAAACAAAAATCAAGATAATCAAAATAATATACTTTAATTACACTACAGTTCAAAAATCAAATGCATCACAGTTTCCACATAAATATTCAGCAGCACGACTGTTTTCAACATTGATAATAATCAGAAATGTTTGTTGAGCAGTAAATCAGTATATTATTATGATTTCTGAAGATCATGTGACACTGAAGACTGAAGTAATGATGCTGAAAATTCAGCTGCGCATCACAGAAATAAATTACATTTTACCAGATATTAACATAGAAAACTGTTATTTTAAATTCTAGAATATTTTTACAATTTTACTTTATTTTTACTGTATTTCTGAGCAAATAAATGCAGCCTTGGTGAGCAGAAGAGAAATCTTACCAACCATAAACTGTTGAACACTAATGTCTGATTTTAAAATTAAATTAGGTTTGATGATCTAATGCAACTCACCTCCCAAATCTGTCTTTCTTATTAAAGTCTGCACCTGTGTTTAGCAACAGATTCAAACACTCCAGATTCCTGGAGAAAAGAAGGAGATGGTCACATGATCAGGACAACAGATCATCCAGGCCACAGGGGGCGCTGATGAGCCAATCAGAGAGCAGCAGCGATGTGACTCACCCTCCAGCAGCCGCCGCATGCAAACACGTCCTGCCCAAGTCATCCGGCGTGTCGACGTCAAAACCTGAACCAACAGATATCCATTATCAAGACCAGATAAAAGCACAAGGCACTTTACTGAGAGAGGGAAAATATGCATAGATATCATGCACATAAATCAATTTTAACTGGTTATAAACATCATAAATGAATGTAATTCACCTGAGGAGAGCAGTTTCCGGCAGCAGTCTGAAAATCCGCTCAGAGCCGCCAGATGCAGCGGGAACATTCCGTGGATGCCCCGCCTACAGAGGCGGAGTCACGGTCACATGATCAGCGTGAGCTCATGAATTATGTGTAACTGTAAACACATGTCCTGTCACTCACTTTGCCGTGTCCGCACCGTTGGTTATGAGAGTGTTGATGAGCAGCTCGTGACCGTAACGTGATGCTATATGAAGCGGAGAGTTTCCGTTCTCGTCCTCGCTGTCGATCACTGCACCTATAAATGAGGAAAGAGAGGATGAGGAGAAACAGGAGAGGAAGATGAACCAGAAATGGAGAGAATAAGACACTCACCGTTCTGAATGATGGCCTGTGATCTGGAGTATCGCCCGTGAATGGCTGCCATGTGGAGAGGAGTTTTACCATCTTTACTCTGGACAAGAGAGAAAAAAAGACTCTTCTGCTCACCAAGACTGCATTTATTTGATCAAAAATACAGAAAACCAGTAATACTGTGAAATATATAGTAAAATGTAATTTATTTCTGTGATGCACAGCTGTATTTTCAGCATCATTACTCCAGTCTTCAGTGTCACATGATCTTCAGAAATCATAATAATATACTGATTTACTGCTCTAGAAACATTTCTGATTATTATCAATGTTGAAAACAGTTGTGCTGCACAATATTTTTGTGGAAACTGTGATTTTCAGGATTCACAGATGAATAGAAAAGACAGCATTTACTTGAAATGGGAATCTTTTGTAACATTATAAATGTCTTTACTGACACTTTTGATTAATGTAATTTGTTCTTATTATAAAATAAAATAACTGTACTGCACTTTATAATATTGTTAGAAAAATGCTAAATAGAAACATTTAATTAGTTGTTTTGGACAGTATCACAATATTAAGATCAGTGAAATTTATATAATCAGATGGCTTTCTGTATTTTGCATTAAAGCATGTGAACAACCAGACTTTCTCATTTTGCTCTGCTCTCATCTGCCATTTGTTTAATTTTCGTTTCATGAATGGTCAATGTTATGAATGTTTGTGTGCAGTAAGGGCATTTGTGTCACTGGCTGTATATGTCTGATTATAGTTTAAAGACATTAAAGGTGGGGTGTGTATTTTTCCTAAAACAAGTTAGAAAAACCGAATCGGGCTCAGTAGAAAAACAAACTTGTAGCCAATCAGCAGTAAGGGGCGTGTCTACTCATGATGTGAGGAGAGAGCGCTCAGTGCACACGATAGACATTAGACGAGCCGAGCGACAACAGAAAGATAGAGATGGCGGATAAAAAAACAACAGAGGAAAAAGTCTGTGGAACAAAAGAAGTCTTACACCGTGTCTACACTGGACGCCGCACCGCAACAGCTGAAGTCTATCTACACCGGATGCGACCGTTGAAAATAATTTTGAAATTTGTGTCAATATGTCAAAAATAGAACGTGGCAGCAGTTTACAGTCGAGGATTTGTCGTGTCACGCGCAGCATCCAGTGTAGACAGCATCACTGATTATGAGTTCTATAGTAGCTCGCATCCGGTGTAGACATGGTGTTACGATAAGGCAAGAAGTAGGACCCGTGTAAATATCAGGATCAGCTTTCCAGAGCTGGAGAGAACTCAAGGAGCGGGAAGGCCTGCGATCGGACGCTGAGGTTGCTTTGTTTTGGTGTTCAGCCGTCTGGCTGAGGCTTCTTTGACTTTGAATCTTTCAAAGTGTGAGTTTGCAAAAGCGGTGATCACATATTTGGGTAAAACGGTAGGTCAGGGGC